>CALYLW010002389.1:11070-68339 GCA_944989445.1 Ampullaceana balthica | reverse complement strand
TTGTAGCCATTTTTAAATCCCTTATATTAACTTCACGGCCGTCTCTGTCTCTCTCTCATCATCTCATGGGCTCGGCGGGCGGAAAAACAAAAGTCGAAAATGACCCACTTCCAATGATCCGATCGAACTGAAATTCGGCACACGGACCCGTCTTACCTAACAATGCATCGTATCAAAATTTCAGATCGATCGAACGTACCGTAATTAAATTAATGCATTTTTAGTTTATCCTTATATGAGGTATGTAATTTAAAATCACGATTTGTTATTGTTTTTTTGCCACGTGAAAGTTTGAGCATTGAGGCGACCCAACGAAACGACGGTGCGCTTTTGTTTACATTTTACGTGTCACTCTGAGCTCGGTCAAGCGAATCGGTGACCAGACTTTTCCCCTCTCCCCCACCCACCCCTCCCCCCAACCCTCCCCGACCCACCCCTCACTAGGGTTATGATGCAAAGTTGAGTTATGACAGATTCAGTCTGTAAATGTTTGAAAATAATCAATACTGTTAGTTACGTCTCATATATAAGGGATTTATAGTCAAAAACTTTGTTTTTACGGGTTTGTTTTTTAAATCCCTTATATTAACTTCACCGCCGTCTCTGTCTCTCTGTCTGTCATCATCTCATGGGCTCGGCGGGCGGAAAAACAAAAGTCGAAAATGACCCACTTCCAATGATCCGATCGAACTGAAATTTGGCACACGGACCCGTCTTACCTAACAATGCATCGTATCAAAATTTCAGATCGATCGAACGTACCGTAATTAAATTAATGCATTTTTAGTTTATCCTTATATGAGGTATGTAATTTAAAATCACGATTTGTTATTGTTTTTTTGCCACGTGAAAGTTTGAGCATTGAGGCGACCCAACGAAACGACGGTGCGCTTTTGTTTACATTTTACGTGTCACTCTGAGCTCGGTCAAGCGAATCGGTGACCAGACTTTTCCCCTCTCCCCCTCCCACCCACCCCTCCCCCCACCCCTCCCCCCCACTAGGGTTATGATGCAAAGTTGAGTTAAGACAGATTCAGTCTGTAAATGTTTGAAAATAATCAATACTGTTAGTTATGTCTCATATATAAGGGATTTATAGTCAAAAACTTTGTTTTTAAATCCCTTATATTAACTTCGCGGCCGTCTCTCTCTGTCTGTCTCTCTCTCATCATCTCATGGGCTCGGCGGGCGGAAAAACAGAAGTCAAAAATGACCCACTTCCAATGATCCGATCGAACTGAAATTTGGCACACGGACCCGTCTTACCTAACAATGCATCGTATCAAAATTTCAGATCGATCGAACGTACCGTAATTAAATTAATGCATTTTTAGTTTATCCTTATATGAGGTATGTAATTTAAAATCACGATTTGTTATTGTTTTTTTGCCACGTGAAAGTTTGAGCATTGAGGCGACCCAACGAAACGACGGTGCGCTTTTGTTTACATTTTACGTGTCACTCTGAGCTCGGTCAAGCGAATCGGTGACCAGACTTTTCCCCTCTCCCCCTCCCACACACCCCTCCCCCCCACCCCTCCCCCCTAGGGTTATGAAGCAAACTTGTGTTAAGACAGATTCAGTCTGTAAATGTTTGAAAATAATCAATACTGTTAGTTATGTCTCATATATAAGGGATTTATAGTCAAAAACTTTGTTTTTACGGGTTTATTAAATCCCTTATATTAACTTCACCGGCGTCTCTCTCTCTCTCTCTCTCTCTCTCTCTGTCTTGGGCTCGGCGGGCGGGCGGGCGGAAAAACAGAAGTCAAAAATGACCCACTTCCCATGATCCGATCGAACTGAAATTTCGAACACGGACCCGTCTAACCTAACAATGCATTGTATCAAAATTTCAGATCGATCGAACGTACCGTAATTAAATTAGAGCATTTTTAGTTTATCCTTATATGAGGTATGTAATTCAAAATTCACTGTTTGTTATTGTTTTTTTTCTGCCCAGTTCCACGTGAGTTTGAGTTGACGCCGACCGTCGTGTTGACGCCGACCGTCGTGCCGACACCCCCCTCGCATCCCACCCCCATTTATTAAAGACAAGGGACATCACTCGGTGTCAGTCTGTAAATGTTTGAAAATAATCAATACTGTTAGTTATGTCTCATATATAAGGGATTTATAGTCAAAAACTTTGTTTTTACGGGTTTGTTTTATTACGGGTTTGTTTTTTAAATCCCTTATATTAACTTCACCGGCGTCTCTCTCTCTCTCTCTCTGTCTTGGGCTCGGCGGGCGGGTGGAAAAACAGAAGTAAAAAATGACCCACTTCCCATGATCCGATCGAACTGAAATTTGGCACACGGACCCATCTGACCTAACAATGCATCGTATCAAAATTTCAGATCGATCGAACGTACCATAATTAAATTAATGCATTTTTAGTTTATCCTTATATGAGGTATGTAATTTAAATTCACGATTTGTTATTGTTTTTTTGCCACGTGAAAGTTTGAGCATTGAGGCGACCCAACGAAACGACGGTGCGCTTTTGTTTACATTTTACGTGTCACTCTGAGCTCGGTCAAGCGAATCGGTGACCAGACTTTTCCCCTCTCCCCCCACCCACCCCTCCCCCCACCCCACCCACCCCACCCCTTCCCCCCCCACTAGGGTTATGATGCAAAGTTGAGTTAAGACAGATTCAGTCTGTAAATGTTTGAAAATAATCAATACTGTTAGTTATGTCTCATATATAAGGGATTTATAGTCAAAAACTTTGTTTTTACGGGTTTGTTTTTTACTTTATTGTTGAACACCGTTGTGTCAGTTTATTAGCATTAGATTCAATTGTTTAATTGAAAAGTTTTATACATCTTTGTCATTAGTTTTCATTATTATCAGAGGGTGTGTGTTTTTTTATGGACACAGCATATATTATTTCTTTTTTAATTAAAAGTTGCAATTAAGATTGTATATAATCATTTTAGTTTGTGTCTCCTTATCATACAGTGGACAAACTTCATGGAGTTGGGTCTCTCAGTCACATGATGAAAATGTTACAGAACAATGTGATGACCAAGAAAAGCAAAAATGTTGATGTTTTGCATGTGGCAGCTGAGGTAAAAAAAAATAATAAACTTTTAATTTGTATTTATATAACTAAATTTAATTTTTAAAAATATAAGCATCTATCTAAATGGCTTAGTGCATTTGTAAAATCTATTTATTTTCTACCTCACCTTTTATTTTTATTTTTCAATTAGATACAACAATGATGAATGAATGCTTTCCTCTATAGTGCTAATACTATCCATTCTAGACTAGCATGCTTGTTGTCATAACAACAAGTTGGTTATTGTTCTATCAAAAAGTCCTTTGGCATTTCCATGGATTTCCACAAATATGCCAAGGGTAATGGAGGTGTATGCAAAAGCCCAAGTCTTACAATAGCATCAAAGTCTTTCATTGTCCTGAACATTTTTAAAACAGATTGGGGGCCATCCATATATTACGTACGCGCAAGGAGGGGGTCTTGAACTAATGGCATTTTGCGTATGGATGCGTACGTCTGGACTGAATGTGTACGTACGCACAACAAATTTAATTTGCATAATACTAAGCCTAGTAACATAAACCGCGCTGGCTTCAAACGGCACTCGAGACCGACTGAGGCAAGACTGATATGCAATAATGTTTTATACTTTATTGCAAACGAAATTTATAACTTTTAATTACTTGGAAGTAATTAACATTTGATTCAGACCAAACTTTTACACATTACTAAAATATATCCGTGGGATATATAATTCCATTTCTTGAAATTAGATGAAGTTTCTCTTTCGCCCACCAGTGCCTTAGCCTTTATAAACACGCAACGTGACGGCGATTTCACGCACCTATGGGAAAAGTGGTGGGGGGATGTCTACATTTTTGTGGCAATGTGTGACGTGGGGGAGGGGGTTGTTAAAGAAATGTGACGTCACATCAAAACTTGCAATGTTAAATAAAACATAAACCATAGATAAGCGTAGGATGCAATAATCTTCTGTATAGAAGGAGCGTCTGAAACAGATAAGATAAGTTCCACTTAAATATTTGATTTGTTACATTGTGTTTTACATGACTTCACATGTGTTACGATATTAGAATGCAGGCCTACACTAAATAAATACTTAAATGACAAAGTGATTTTAAACATGCTCTTTTTCAAATAGAAAATAGAAAGCTTTTATGGGGGGGAGGGGCGCAAAGCTTTGTGACGTCATATTGGAATGGGTGGTCTAAGTTTTTTTGACAATGAGTGACGAAGGGAGGTGGGGAGTGAAAAATCTGCCAAAATGGCGTGACAGCCCCTTACGCATCTAGAGGGGGAGGGGGTCGACCATATGTGACGAAGGGGAGGGGTATTTTAAGAAATGTCACGTCACATCAAAACGCGTAACTGAAAATAAAAGTTGTACTTAAACATGATTGTCTACAATTTATTTAATGACCTTTTACATGGGTTTCGTGCGTGTTACAATATTAAAGTGCAGCCTTACACTAAATACATACTTAAACTTAAATGACAAAAAAGTGATTTGAAACATGCTAATTTTCAAATTAAAAATTTATTTTTTTTGGTGGAAGGGGCATTTTTGTGACGCAATATTGGAAAAGAAGAGTGGGGGGGTCTAAATTTTAGCGACGACGCGTGACATGGGGGAATGAAAATCGGCCATAATTACGGGACGTCATTAATGGACGGCCCCAAAGCTTTGCCCTTGCAAAAAAAGCCGCATTTTCAAATATTTTAGTTTGCATTTTGATGTAACATCACATTTCTTAAACACCCCCTCCCCCTCGTCACAAATGCGTGACCCCTCCCACGCTCCCTTTTTAGGCGTGTGACGTCATTTATGGACGGCTTCAAAGAGTAAAACCAATATCTTTTGACTGCGGCTTAAAATTTATTTTTTCAAAAGGTGGGGGAGGGGGGGTACAAAAATACGGAATTTGTATGTACATAATATATGGTTGGCACATATGTAATACGCTTCTAATTTCTAAATAAATTTAGTACTGATATTAAAATACTGTCAAAGCAAAATTATGGTTTTCTAAAATTGTGCACACAGTATCTATTTTTATTATCTTTAGTTTATGAATACAGAGTTGCCAACTAAAAAAAATTGAGTACCGTGTATACTCATTAATAAGCAGAGAAAATTTAGTTGTAAAATTCATTTTAAAACAGAGTCATGGGTCAGTGCTAGTTTTGATAGAATTTTGTGCACTGAATGCGGTGCAATATCCAATTATTGGTAGTNTGCTAGTGTACTTAGCTGTACTTTCACACAGATATCGGCTACATGCACGCACACATACAACAGCATGCTTTACTAAATACTTTAATGCAATCTAATACCAAGCCACTTACATCATCGTCATCTCTGACTTATACATGAAGTTGGTGAGACAACACTAACAGATTGTACCTTCTGCATTCAGAGCACTGTAAACTAAAAGCTTTGAGGCTGGATATTAAACTGTTCTAGGGTCTGTACCTAGGTATCGTCTCACAAAATTATCAAAATCACAGAATTTCAGAGCCCAAGTTTTACCCTCTGACTAATTTACTGGTCAAAGCATATTTCTTAACTTTGGGAAAAAGTCTACCCCCAACTTATAGACAATTATATATGTTAATTATATTTAAATTTCACATTTTTGAAACCCTATAAGAAAAAATTTTTTTTTATTGTGAGAGTATGTTTACTTACTACTGTGACCTGAATAAATAAATAATCTGTTGCCATTTCCTGGGTCCATGGTGGATTAGTTGAGTACCATAAGCTTAAAAACATGTTTTCAGCAAAGATTAATTTTTATTGGCAAAAAACCAATCTGATAATCAAGGATTGCCAAAACTCCTGCAGGTAACAAGAGCACTCAATGGAATGCGAGTGACGTACTGTAAAAGTGGAAAAGACAGGACATCAATGGCAGTCACACTGGAAATGGTCCACATATTGCAGCGACATCACAATTTAGCATCTCATGTATTTATGCAGTCTTTGGATTGTTTAAGAAGGTAATCACAAAAATTAAAACATAAGGGTTGAATCCATTGCTCCCTCCAACAATTTCAGGTGCGGGGCTATAAATGAGTGTGCAAATTTGTACAGAATCCACATTTTGGTGCATAAAATTTTACATTCGGCATACACACATTATGCCTATCATACAAACTTTTATGAAAATCGATAAACTTAAAATCAGAAATGTTTCAAAAGTATTATTAATGCGTTCCCAACCTTTTTCGGGTTGATACCCCTTTTATAAAAGTCAAGTGACCAGCAACCTCCGATAAACTTGAAATTTTTTAATTAGGTACATGTATTATAAAAAACACAAAAAAATAGATTTTTAATATAATTTTATTTCAAACTTGTTTAATAATAAATTAATTGCGATGTTTGAAAGTTATGTTACTAACCAGCCCCAAAATTCGCCACCCTCATGTCATTCTCAATAATTAACTAATTTATTTCTGTTTAAGAGATATGCAGACGTGAAAGGCAAAGTTTGTGACATTTTGTTATGATTGTAATATACCACACCAGAATTGTGTGAGCAATTTATCATTAAGCATGTTACTTGCTGAGGAATCATTCTGCAAATCCAAGAATTCATCTTGTTTTTTTTGTGTTTTTTTGGAAATGCTGGCTACATCAAAGGAAGCAGAGAATGAATTTCATGTCTATGTAGTTTCTTCTTCCATTAGCTCAGTGAAGTAATGCTGGAGTTTCTTTTCAAGGGATTCTAGATGCCCTCTAGCTCTCCTCTTTCAAACTGTCATTTATTTCATCATCAGATTCATTTACCACACTGCACAGTTTCTTAAACATGGCAATGTTTACAAGATTTAAATTTTTTCGTCACTTTTGCAGCTTGGATAAAAATGCCTTGAGATTACTGTAAATGTAATTATATTTGTTTCCTTTCCCTTGAGTTTCAGGTTAAACCTATTTTGCTGTTCTAATATTTCAGCTCAATATGCCACTCTTTTCAACTAGGCTTTGTTATTAAAATATACCAAATAGCCATGCTTCCCTTGCACTTCCAGGAATAACTTATTTCATCTTTCATATCAAAGACATGATCCACAGCATATCAACTAAAGACTCCATTAAAAATAAAAATTTCATTGTTGCAACACATAGGTTGGGAACCTGTGATCTATGTTGACTAATATCATTGTTAAAACTAAGATAGATAATACCAAAACACCCAATACCAGCGGCTACTAGTCATTTCTGTAAGCACTCTGGCATGTGTTTTTCAACAAGATTTAACTTATATAGATGCTATGGTCCAGGGCAGGGGTCTCAAACTCAGATGAAGTCATGTGTCATTTTAACGCTTAAGAGATGTGTCAAGGGCTGCACACACACACACCCGCCCCCAACACCCAACCCTAGTAAACAAAAAAGCACTTCATACATCTTAACTCATTCTACTACTCATCACTAATAATATCCGAATTTACAATCAAAGACACAAATAATGATTCCAAAGTGAACTATCATTATTATTACTAACAGAATATAAACAGTAAGTATAAACTACACTTATATTTAATATATAAGAGTACTGAATCCTTTGAAAAGGTAAGTTGCAGCAGAAAGATTTTGGACGTTGCTTCTGGGCTACTTATTTGTCAATCTTGGGTTCAAATCCTCTTATATTTATCAGTTTCAAAACCTGATTGCAGGTGCTCATCTGCAAACCCTGACCTCAATGAGGATTTATTGATTTTCGATCTATAAAAAATTACAAAAGTTAGTACTTTCAATAAATTCTATTTCTACTTACAAACTTACTTGTGACTTGTGTAATTTTAGTACTGTCAATATTGAAATAATGATTTATTAACTAGAGCTGTCTTTACTTGGATTAAATCAGATTTTATTTTAATAAATATGTTTTGTATATGAAATGAACAATAAAATTTTATGATTATCAGTACTAGCTGTCTGCATTTTACAAAGTGCACATTTTTTTGGTAATCTTAATGGCGGGCCAAAAAAATCCATTTTGTGGGCTCCATGCGGCCCACGCATTTGAGACCCCTGGTCTTGCGATTATGTTCTACACACTTTACTCAAGCCACTTGATAAGGTTGAGGTTTAAAATAATTAAATTCTTGAACTTTAAATAACAAATGTAATTGGATGATTAGGATTACGTTTACACAAATAGTGTACACAAATACACAGTACAATACACAGGCAGTACGTCTACAGCTACTTAAAGCCACAGTTGAGAGTCTGGTGCTAGGTTGGGGGGGTGGGGGGCAAAGTAGCCGAGCTACCTTGAGGATTATGACTGATCCCAAAGAGGATTTATTTATTGATTCTATGATGAGCCCAGACATGGTCGGCGAGTCCACAGAAACCAGAAAAGTGCTACAAATATATGCTTATGAGGTCCATGTTGCCCGAAATTATTAACACGGGGAATTCATACTTCACTGTTCTCAAAATAAAAGATGCTGCTCACAGAGAAACAAATTGAATTTATACCTGGATGCTCAGACTTAAATCTAAAATTGTGTGTCAAGACCTTGGCATGTACTGGAACCTCCCAAGTAAGATAGGGAATATATTTGATTAATCCTTATATCATGAAAACAAGTCGAGAAGAAAGTTTTATTCTGCTTCAGATAAGGTTACTCTAGAAATGATTGAGAGGTTTTGGTAAGTGCAGAATGTGAAAAACATATGCTTTTCTTATACCCGCTAATATTCCTGGCCTTTGAGGACCGTGTCTTCCAATTGTGATTGTTGGTTTGTCCATTATGATCCATGAAGATCATTCTCTTTATCCTAGCTATGTACCAGCTTGGTGGTGCCTCCTTTGATTGCTTTTTTAGACCAATCTTTGCCCAAACAATCTTTGCCCAAACATTACCTTTGGTATCTCAATGAGGAGCTTGTGTTTTGACAATTTTGAAACAACACTTTCATTGGAGTCAACATTGTTATGAATTTTGAAATCCTCAAAATGATGGAATGTATCATAGATTCTAGGCCAATGCTGAGAAATCTATGGAAATATAATAAAAATGCTGAAAAATACCTACATCCAGATTCTTATCCTGGGACATGGAAAGTCTGAAATAAGTATAAACAAACAATGAAGATCATTAATTCATTGAGGCTTTTAAATGATAAAGCTAGGGGATTTTAATTCTTAAAGTGTGCAGTGATATGTTCTAAATATAAAAAAAAATCTTTTGCAATAGAAATAGTTTGCATTGATAATTTTATCTACATGTTAATAAGATCCGCTATATAATGCAGAAATTATTATTTTGGGATTTTTAGACCATTGGAAATGCACATCCTTCCTAAATTACAACCTATAAATTAAAATTTTGAGGCCATTAAGATCACAAAAACAAGTTTAAAAAAAACAAATACTTACAGATGTTCTAAATGTTTTTACATCACTATTCCCATTGAGGATTACAAGCACAAACTTAAGCACAAACTTGTTTAAGTTGTTTTTAAGGCTTTTATTTGTTTTGATCCTTCAAAGCATTTTTTCACTATTTGTACTTTAATTTCATTGTTGCTCCATCACTTTTTTTCCTCAGTGTTGGATGTAGGAGAGAGAACACCTATAAAAACACAGGTGTAAAAAAGTATGCATTTATCAGCTTGCAGATGCTATATATCCCAAAATTATATAGAGCACCCAGTGGAACGTATGGTAATGTCCAAACATGAATAAACATGTCTCTGTCACTGACCCAGTCCTGAAGTATTCCTGATTTCTTGTTTATTTCTAAACTTATGTCATCAGCTCCAGTTATTTTATTGTATAGAAAATTGATGTGCATGGGATATTAAATATATAGTATGATAATTTTAAAGAATTATAAAAAATGTCTTATTTGAGAATTGGTAATGAAAGTTATTTGTTAATAAATAGTCTCTTTTATACGGTAATAAAAAGATAAATAAGATAAAATTCAAATGTAATAGTTAACTAATACTACTTTTAAAAAAAAATCTACTTATATTTCTACACTAATTTTAATAATAACTATGTAAATATTCATTAAACATCCAATAAAATTTGTTTTCATCTACTTCTCAACTTAGTTTAATTTCATTGGAGTGAATGAAAGCTAAGGAATGTTTCTGATCTAGGTTAAGCATCACCCATTTTTTTTCAAAATGGACCCGAATGGCTGATAAAAATGATGAGCGCGAGCTGCTCTTTAATGAAGTTGTCAGTAAATACCATTCTCGTTCTGCCATATCATGCACTATTTTGTAACTTGTACGACGTTCTGCTATCTCATGCACTATTTTGTAACTTGTACGATGTTCTGTTATCTCATGCACTATTTTGTAACTTGTACGAGTGACTGATTCACTTTCATCCAGCAAATTTTCTCGTGAAAACATTCTTTTGGGTTGTTAATCCACGTTTTGTGGAATCATACTTCTCTGAGAGTAACTTTCAAAAAAATTTAATTTGCTCATAGATGTTTGGATTCATAGTTACGTCGAAGATTTTATTCTTAAAACGGCAACATTTTCGCTGCATGTTACGAAAGTTCTTTTCTGGTCTTTTACATTAAAAAAATGTTTTTTGAAGGACTTGCGTAATATGGAGCATTTTATTTAGTTTAGACATTGTGTACACTATATCAACAAAGCAATAAACGCGAGAATGCTAGGCATTCAATTTTCTATAAACAATTCATGAAGCATCATGCGATGATTCTAGTCTAGATATCAAAAAGGTTTAAATAAACATTGAAAATATCATCAATTTATACTTATTTAACTTATTTCTATGAATCATCTACGGGTCACTTTTTGGAATTTTATACTAAACATCATACTTTTAACAAACGAAACCAACTAAGATAGTGCTAGGAAATATTGCATGTTGCTCTATTGATTTTTTTGACAATTAAAATATGCCAACACATTTTTTCAAACTGGTTGTTCGCAGCAAGTGTTACCGCAGCAGACGACAACCTCCGCAGCTGTTTTACTGCTGAGCTCACTATGTCTCACCTCTATAAATTAGAAATCAATTATATCATACAAAGCAGTTTTGGTGTGAGTGGTGAGGGTTGTTGTTCGTGCCACGTATCTAAACGGATTCATGGATTTTGACTAAGTGTACTTTACTAATGTTCCAGAATCTAGAATCAAATAAAGGTGGTGGGTGCGCGAGTGAGTTTCAACATAGAAAAAAAATATTTGGTGTCGGTGTCATGAAGTGCCTTTTATTTTATAAAATGATGAGTATAATCTGAAACATTACCTAAGACATGAATGGATGAATCTATTTTAAATTAGTCTCTAAACAATGGATTATAAATGGTACTCAAAAGTGAATTGAACTTTAAATATGCACACCTTTCTCACTTTCTGTCTTTTTCTTTGTGGAGGGGGTTTATTTGTTCTTAATTAAACTAAAAAAATTACCTAACTGTTTAGTCAACATTATTTTATTAAATAAATATATAGAAAGCCTGTCAGCTTTAAATTTATGGATCAATAGGTTTTTTCATCTGATTCAAATGAAATGATTATTTATGTACTCTGGCCCGGCCATTGGCTTGAATTTAAAAGTAGAGCTTTATTTCGTCAAATTTAAATTATAATTCAGGTGACCTTGAAGATCTAATGTAAAATATCTATTTAAAGAAAGAAAAAACGCGATTAATTTTTTTTTAATTATAAAGATAGTTGTTTCCAAGTGGATAAGAGCAATGTTCTTTCTAAGGCTCTTTGGTCCGTGTATAAAGTAAAAAATCGCGTGTGCAAAGTTGCAAAGCATCCATTTTAAATGTATTATTTATTTTTACACAATTTGCTGCGCGCTAATTCTAGACTACTGCACGGTGTCTGTCAGATAACCACAGGACCGCGCAGCTAAAAGGGAACATTGGATACAAGGCCGAATAGTGTATAATGTTCACGTTGCATTAAAATTAAGATTAAAATATCTCTAAACACGCTAGGCCCAACAATCATCTTAATCTACCCATTGCCTTGACCAAATTAATGATACATATTTATTTTCACCAAACAGCAAAAGAAGATCATTGTGTCCTTGCATCTATCTATTTTCTTTAAACATTAAGTTTGATTAAGTGAATCACCATTTAAAAAAAAGTGTCAGCAAATGTGCGTACTCCCTTGATTTGCGCTTGATTAAGAATAAAAAAGAATGTTACCCAGTGTTTTTAAAATGCTGTTCAATGGTGTTATAGAGCCACTGGGAGTACTCCGATATCCGTAAGAATACATTAGGGTGCCAACCGGTTTCACATTTGACTGGAATGGCAAGGGCCATGCCGATTGCGTAATAGCGGTCGTTCATTTTGCAAGACAAGGGGGTGCCCACGTCGGCCCCGCAGTCGCCCTGAAGTCCCGCCTTCGTCTCCGTGCACAGGTTGCGCTTGTCCGCGTACCATCTGGCCATCTTCTTCATGTACACACAGACACTCTGCCTCATCAGAAACATCATCAGTTGCTTCAGGGGGCCAGGGGTGTTGGCCACCCCTGTTCGTGGCAGGCCCCACCCCGTACTGTAGCAATGGGAAATCAAGTTTATGTCAATTCTTGGGGCTGGGGTGCAGATCGGTTTCACATCATCAGAGAAAAGAACCGCTCTGTCCAGCCTAATGAGGGCGATGTCACTCTCCAGCCCAGGAAAGCTGAAGTCGTCATTTATGATAATCTTCGCCACTTCCCTCGACTGAACTTGCTCAGCGTTTTTTTTCTGTATGTTCCTGACACCGAAATAAAGCTTTTTAATTTTACTGCAAGTCGCCGGAGTCAGTACCCAGATGTCCCCTATTAAGATACCCCCGCAGAAAGAGGCATTCTCACGTTCGACCAACACCTGCCATGGCCAGGACTTGTCTGGAGCGATCTCAATGGTTTCGGTGAATGCCGGATCGCGAACATCCATTTTCCCGCAATCTATTTCGCTGAAATATTTCTTCGCATTTGGTGTGTCATGAACAATAGCGGGGAAGCGGTTCGGATCCTGTCGGAACCTGCGGTAATTTGATATGAGAGAATTCATATCATCCTTCCCTCGATCCTTTGCTTGACAGTTCGCACCAGTTGACTGGGAGTAAGTGTATCTCAGGAAGATCTGATAGAGAGAAGAAAAGCAAACTGTGTAAGTGTTTATATTGTCTTCATGTTTAACAATATTATTTAGCTACATTATCAGTGTCATGAATGGTAAGTTTAAAAACGAAAAGTAATGAAAAAATTCGTTTTTATTTGTTGTCAAGATGTGTGGTTTGAATTATGAGAAATTAATTCTGTATACTAGAAAAATAATGTATGTTGATACTGATACAAAATATTTTTAAAGATTATAAGTTATATTTAAACCTACTGAGTCAAACGATGCCTTTTAGAAATAAGCTTTACCAAGCTGGCCTAATGCTGTCTTCTAAGTTTACAAATTACTCCTTTACCCATGTTATATATATCATTTTAGTATAAATAAATAAACTTACCAAGTAAACAAGAGCCTGAAAGTAAAGTAAAAATTATAAATAAATCAGGATTTAAAACATAAGGGTTGTAGTGGTTAAAGTGTGGTGGAATTTTTTATATTATAAACATATTTTAATGTCATAAAATTATCATTTTTAAATGAACAGTTTCAATACTATTTTAGGTAAAAAATTCCAAAAGTTGATGTGTAAATTTAGTATGATTACATAAGGGGTCATCCAGGCCTGGATTAACCTATAGGGAAACAAGGCACGTGCCTTGGGCATCAAGCATTTGGGGGGCACAATTCCTCAAGAAAAATGTGCATATTGTCCCGGTAGCCGCACGTAATATACATGCAAATCAGAAATGTAATATTGAATCTTATCTAGTCTGTTACAGACGTTCCTTCTATACAGAATATTATTGCAAATTATTTAACCTTATTTAACCACAAAACGGGCGGTAAAATACCATCCACCCATTTTTTTTGCGCTATTTTTTTCTATTTTCTTCGAAGTATACTGTGGGCCGACTAATTGTCAGCATCTTTGTGGTCCCTTTGATAAATCTTGCTGTATTTATGCCGATGGAACAATAACAAGATTTTGTTCTCAAAAACGTTTCTATGGCACAAAATCAAATGGTGAGCAGTACATGAGAGAATGGTCACTGTATTCACCATCCACGGGATCTGTGTACTGCTTTGTTTATAAACTTTTTCGTCTGAAGTTTCCGAAAGTTTGGTTGATAAAAATGGGTTCAGTGACTGGAAAAATAACATTCAGTGATAATTATGAACAAAGCGCTACTCATACAGACTGTATGTTAATGTACCTAGCTCGTCGACAAGGCTTGGGTCTAACTAATACAAAAGCTAAAAGAGCAAATAAATGAAGAGTACACTTACTGGAAACATATTTTGAGGCAAGCAGTAGCGGTTATTTGTACTTTAGCTGAGCGTGGTCTGGCTTGTAGAGGGACAAATTAAAAATGTGATCTTTACAAAATGGAAATTATCTAGGGTTGCTGGAGTTGGTCAGTCAGTTTGATCCATTTTTAGCATCACACATTGCGAAATATGGAAATTGTGGGACAAAGAAATCCTTCTTATTTATCCAAAACTATATGTGAAGAACTCATTGAACTTATGTCCCAAAAAGTCCATGAAGTAATTTTAGATGAAGTAAAGGCTTCCGGAGGAAAATGAGTTTGCTATATACATACCCTGTGCGGCCCATTCACTAAATCTGGTAGGCAGAAGTGCCGTTGACTCTTGTTTAGAGGCAGTAAACTTCTTCCATACAGTGCAACTGATCGATACTTTTTCTCAGCTTCAACCAACAGATGGAAGATTCTGAAAGGAAGCCTTGTGAATGAAACACTGGTAAAGTCTCTTTCAGATACCAGATGGGAAGCACATGCTGTTGCAACTGAAGCTATAGTTCTAAAGTCTCATCCTCAGATTATAGAATCGTTATAATGGCTACAAGAAGACCAGTCACAGAAGAGAAGCAGAAAACATTGCAGAGAAGATGACAGAATTAGAATTTGTTTCCATGCTTGTCTTTTGGGAAGAAGTGTGACATTTTCACAGGGTCAGTGAGTCCTCAACAAAATGAACACGTGAACTTGAAAATGTGTGCTGATTTGAATTCTTCTCTAGCAGATCATTTGCATGAATCTAAGAATGAATTTGAAAGATTTGAAGAAGCTTCACAAGAAATAAGACCAGGTGTGGATTATAAGTCAACTTTGACACGTAATCGTCAACGAAAGACAGTGGTCATTGATGGTGATGCCCCTGAGGTATATCTCTGAATCCCAGAGACAAATTTCGTTTATCTGCTTTCTACGCCATTGTTGACAAACTTGAGACATAATTGAGTAGACGAAGAAAGGTGTGTAATGATTTTCTTGTTTAGTCGATGTACCACAAACATCTCAGTGTTGTGAAGGACTAATAAATGCTTATCCTGAAGACCTGAACAATAATTTATATACTGAACTACAACAGTTCCACTCATATATTCGCCACCAGTTTCTTGCATCAAAATCTGAAAACAACACCTTCAGTCATGCAGAATTATACAAAGTAATAGAGACAACATCGAGTGTGCTTTTCCAAATGTAGAAATCAGCTTTCGCATATTTTTAACACTAGTGGTTACGAACTGTTCAACTGAGCGTTCTTTTTCTCAGTTGAAGCGTACTCAAAATCCAAGCAGATGACAATGAAACAAGAAAGGATTGATTCCTCATCTCTACTGATGATTGAAGCAGACTTGTTGGACAAAATTAACTTTGATGATGTACTCAAAAACTTTGCCTGCACTGTAAAATGTAAATGTGTGCTCTCTCTCTCTGACTTTCTCATCTATTACAAAAGTTACAGTATATTTGTATATTATAATTACAAAATTAGATAACTATTAATTTTAATACAGAAACACCGTATTGTAGGTTTTATATGACTGATAGTAGTACATACACATACGTTACAAACAGTTTTTCTTTTTTGTTTTTTTTGTGTGTGCATGATAATGAACTTTCCAGCAGTTAGTGGAGGATCGGTGGCCTGGGGCAGAAGAGGGCACCCATGTGGGTTTGTGCCTAGGGCACCAAGATGGCTTAATTCGGCACTGGGGAGACGTCACATTCCGTTAACCCTCGTCAAACATCGTCACAAATGCGTGACCCCCCCCCTCTCTCTCTCTAGGCGCGTGACGTCATTTAAGGATGGCCCCAAAGAGTAAAACTAATATCTTTTGAATATAGCTTAAGATTAATTATTCAAACGGAAGGGGGGGGGGTAGCGAATTTGTACGTACGCATAGGGGAGGGGTTCCCGAAAATATACGGGATGCAACTGGGGAGAAGGGGGGTACGAAAATACGTCTTTTTGTGCGTACATAATATATGGATGGTTACTAATGAATTTTAAATGTCTGAGTTACTACTGAGTTAAAATGTTATTTCAAACCAAAGCTAATAAATTGTTTTGCGCTGGCTTGTATAGCTCTAGTTATCATTCGAAGATACTTAAATAAGCAATGATGTTAAAAGCAATTCATCACCAAGAAGGATTCATCCTCTAACATCATGTGCCCCAAACTCGGATGAAGGCATGTGCCATTTTATCACTTAAGACAGGGGTTTCAAAGTCCGACCAGCGGGCCAAATACGGCCCGCGCTTAAATTTTAACTGGCCCGCGGCCTCATCTTAGGCCATCTGGATGTTTTCTGTATCTTCAACATTATATTTATCAGGAACGTCAAAATAATAAGATGCTTTGAGTACAAAAAACGATGAGGTCAAATTAAGGCAAAAATCGGTAGCGTTTCATTGTTAACAATGTGAGTATTCATTACAAAAAGCCGTTATGTGCTGCTAGGTGTACGAAATTCAATGGCGTTAGATGGAAACAATTAATGTCATAATAATATTATTCTTATTAACTCTGAAAAGGAATGAATGGGTCATTGTGTGCTTAAAATTTGAAACTTTTTTTCATCACCTTTTTTACTCAATATTTTTAGCGCTAGTTATATTTCAACACATATTTATTAATTTAAGGAGCCTGTTATAAAATAAAAATCTTTATTTCCAAACTTGGCCATAATTCATTCAATTTTTATAATTTCAAATGATGTAAAATACATTTATAAAGTCTCGAAAATCAAGATTGTATTTCCCCCTTTTCCCCCTAAAAAAAATCTCTTTTACAAATTTTTTTTTATAAAATCAAATAATTTAAAAACACGTACTCAGTTTTAAGCTTTGTCATTTTTCTTTATTCTCTTAATCCGGCCCGTATATACTTTTACTTCATTGAATATGGCCCGCTCGCAAAAAGTTTGGACGGCCTTGACTTAAGAGATGTGTTAAGGGCAACCGGACCCATGTAAATAACAAACAAAAAACACTTCATACATCTGAACTTATTTTGCTACTTATCACAGTTGTATTTACTTGCTTAAATTATATTTTATTTTAATAAGTACTAAAGTACATGTATGTTACTTAAATAAAATTAACAATAAAATTATATTTTTATAAGTACTAGGTGTGTGATTTTCAAGAATGGTAAATTTTCAGTAAGCTTAGTGGCGGGCCACAAAACTTCACTTGTTGGGCCGCATGCCCCACGTGTTTGAGACCTATGCCTAACAGACTTCTCTTTCTATCCTTGATAATCCATCAAACATGTCTTAGATACCAAGTAGGCTAATTGTTCCTATTATGTATGATCATTAACGTTTAAATAAGTTGAGCTACTTAAATTGTTACTTCAACTCCAAATTCATATGCACATATTTCAGCCCTTTTTTGTGTTATAATTTTTTTGGATGCCCTATTTCGAACACATCTTGGTACCATTTTGTTGTTTTTGTTGTTGTTGCTGATAAATAGTTCTAGCTCTCACCTTCATTGTGTTATTAGAGAGAACCAACAGCTAATACTAATACATTACGAATTTCTTGTAAAAATGCATGCACTTTCGCCAATGTCACTGGACTAGAAACGCATCAATCAGAATGGGTGCAGTTCGGTGCGACTGATGCGTCGTCATGAAATAGATCGAGGCTATCATTAGCAGAGAAATACAATTCTATGAATTCAAATGAATACGTTTGTATTTTTAAGCATTTTACTGTTAGAGTAGACAACGGTGAAACAAGACATCTATAGTATGGTATTTCTCAAATTAAAAAAAAATTAGCTATCACACAAAAATAAATCGGTCTTATAAAGTGAACAGTAATTATTTTAAAATTTAAAAAAATTAGCCTGTGGCTAGACTGAATCAGGCATTAGACACAGAAATTGGCATCCGATTTTATTGAGTTATTTTTATTCCTTATCTTGATAACAACCTTTAACCTCAATCTCTTGCGCTGAATAAACACCGACTAAATACATCAAAGTGGTTGAAAATATGTATAGGCAGTGAAGGAAATGAAAATGCGATGAACTTACAATTGTTTTAGTGCCAAGCAAAGAGACCTTCCATAAATGACGTCGCGCAATTTTTTACAATTCCCCCCCCCCTCGTCAAACGTCGTCACAAAAACTAAGACCCCCCCCCCACAATATGACGTCACAAAGCTTTGCGGGGGAACAACCCCAATAAAAAAAACCGTATTTTCTAATTAAAAAGGACCATGTTTCAAAAAAAAACTTTTTTGTTGTTTAAGAATGTATTTAGTGCATGAGTTTCCAAAGTCAGGCCCGTGAGTAAAACACTGCCCTCGCTTAAATTCTAACTGGACCGCGGCCTCATCTCAAATAATTAATGGACGGACGTATTATTTCTGTAAGGAAATTATATTTATTTTATAAAGTTGAAATTTTCTTCTATTTTGAGTACCTCAAAGGATGGCAAAAATAGATCTAAGTCAGCGGTTCTCAACCTTTCTTGTGTCGCGACCCTTTTAATAAATTACTCGTGCTGTGGCGACCCCCGCCGTCAAATTTTGTTGGTATCTACCTCATTCGTATTTATTTCTAATTACAAATACGTAAGAAAGCCAAAGTCAATTAATGTGAAGGTTGAGGTTGCTTCTTTCTCACAAGATCATAAATTCTCAGGAAGTCTTTGCGAGAGCACAACGAAGTTCATATTCCACAACAAATCTACTTCTGTATTTAGACTTGATAACCAGCAAGCTGGAAGACCCTGTTTCGCAAAGATAAGTTGTTGGAAAAGGAAGAAGAAGGCGCAACACAGTTTCGGACAGAACAGGATATGACTGCAAATACTTTATCCATAATTTTGTAATTGACATTGAAGAGAAATCATTTCGCGCTGCATCACTGTTAATGATTTCGATGAACTCCTCTTGTGCTGTCACAGGAAAGTCCATTCAACTTTGACTGTGAATGGACTGCCTTCGCAAGTGCAAACGGAGTGTTAGGTAGATTTGGAAAGTACGATGAAATATCGTCCGCCAGCATATGCAAGTGTTCTTTCACAGATATTATCATTTTACTTCTCTTGTCCGGTCCAATATAATTTTCCTCAAAGAAAGCAGATAAGGTGGGCAACATGTACATTTTATTGTCATCCAATTTTTTTGCCAAAGCTGAAGTTTCATTTCGAATGATCGGATCTTTTCAGACAAATCTAGGCATGTTGCATTTGGTCCTTGCAGTGATAAATTTAACTCATTCAAAATGGCAAAAATATCTACCAGGTAAGCAATTTTCTGAAGCTCATTTTTGTCGCTGAAAAGTGCTTCGAACTGTGGTTTAGGCTGACTTCTGATTAAAGAACATTTTTTAGTTCGTCACGAAGATCAAAAACGCGTTTCAAAACTTTCCCTCTCGACAACCATCTCACTTCAGTGTGAAATAGCAGAACATCATTGGACGCATCCATCTCATTACAAAGTTTTGAAAACAGACGACTGTTCAGCGCACTCGCTTTTACAAAATTGACGGAACTTACGACGCTTTTCATTACTTCCTGAAACTCTTGTGGCAACGTCTTCGTTGCTAGCACTTGTCTATGAATCATACAGTGAGTTCCAATGTTTTTTGGTGATTCATTTAGTACCAAACGTTGAAATCCAGACCGACATCCTAGCATAGCTGGAGCACCATCAGTGCAAACACCACAAACCTTTTCCCAAGAGATCTTATGATCTTTCAGAAATGAACCAACTGTATCAAATACATCCCGTGCAGTTGTTGTCGTTTCAAGAGGTTTGCAAAAAAGAAACTAATCTTTAAAGCCGCCTTTATTTATATATCTCGCGTAAACCAGTAGTTGTGAACAGTTTGCAACGTTCTTGGATTCGTCAAGCTGGATGCTAAATTTCGGAAGTGGAGCATATTTTATTTCCTGGATTACCTGATCAATAATATCAGCAGACATATCATCTATTCTTCTCCCGACAGTGTCATTAGATAAGGAAATTGCACTCAATTTCTTAACAAATTCGGGTCCGATCATAACTCGAAAAATATCTTTGGCCGCTGGCAACAATAAGTCTTGGGCAATGGTGTGAGGTTTCATAGCTCTTGCGATTCTGAGCGCCTCCAAATATGAAGCTTCAACGGCTGCTACGTTTTGTTGGTGGTACTTGATCACCAGTGTCAAGTCTGGCTTTCCTGACGCCATCAGCTTTACTTCTAAAATACTCGGTATCCTTCCCCGCAAAACTTGGATGTTTGCTATTAAAATGACGTTTCAGTTTGTTTGGCTTCATAGATTCGGCTGAAAGAACTTCATTACAAATAACGCATTGCGGTTTCTCAATTCCTGCTGTAACTATTGAAGTAAAACCATATTGTAAGAAATCGTCACTATATTTTCTTTTCTTAATCATAATGTTCTTCTCTGCATGTTCCATTTCCATCGGTTGGTTTAAAAACGTTTAAATTTAAAATGAAAAATTTATAACGATAGCTTTCAATACCACGCACAATGAAATATTGACCTACAGCCATACACTACAGTGTGTGGAACCAGAAGAAGCAGCAGTTCAACTTCTACGTCACTTAGCCAGCCTGCTGAGCTCAGACCTCTGAGCATCCAGACGCGCCCTACTCTCTGTTGATATAATTACCGGTTGTTGAGGGGTTCATAAAATAGTGTTGAAATAAACATTATAAAAAGCTAAAAATAATTAAGTTACAACAACTAAAGTTACTGAATAGGCTATAGACTAGTATAGAGTAATAGACAAAATATGTACATGGCAAGGTTTACACATTTAAACACACAAAAAACATATTTTTCCAATGGTCTTTGGCGACCCCTACCAAATCGTCATTCGACCCCCGCGGGGGTCGCGACCCACAGGTTGAGAACCGCTGATCTAAGTGGTAGCGCACTGGACCATCGATCCTAGGCAGATCCCGAGTCGCGGGTTCGAGCCCAGGTACTTGCATGGCCTCTGGGGCATTGTGCTGGCCACACATTCCCCTGCTCGTTAGTGGTGGCTAAATAAATCTTGTGATCGCTACTTCACTTGCCCCATAGTCCGTCATGGACTAGAAAGGGGTCTTTTTTTACCACTTTCAGTCTTAAAGACCAAACAAAGGTAACACATTTAGTTGCTTCCATTTGTTATGTTCTCAGTGACCTTTAATTACCAAGTAAACAACCTCTGTATTTATTACTGATGGTGGCCCTGCCATGACTGGTGAGCACAGTTGACTAGCAAAACTTGTCTGTAACAAAGTCAGCGAAGAGGATGGCAAATATTTTAATCTTCACTGTATCATTCAACAACAAGTTCTTTGTGTCAAACACCTTAGATGTGCTCGTGTCCTTTACAGTCCTTAAGCCAGTGTTAAAAGCTATGAACTCAACTCGCTCTAAAGCCCTGTTTCACCGCCAGTTTCACCAGTTTCTTCTTGACATCCAGGGAGAAGACGAAGATGCTGTCTATCACAATAGTATAAGATGGCTCAGTCGGGGGACAGCACTTCAGCGCCTCTACACACTTAAATAAGAAACGGGGCTATTCATCGTGGAAAACGGCGAACAACAAACTTCAGAACTATACGATCCTGCTGGGCTGGCAGATTTAGGATTTTTAGCTTATGTGACAAGACTTCACAAGACATATAAACTTTCTTAACACAAGGGGGAACAGCAATGGTAATCCACTTGTATTCACAAATCAAGGCCTTATACGCAAGCTGCCAATTTTTCAAAGGCAACTGTGTCAAATGAATCCTGAAGTCATACATTTTGCACCACTACAGGAAATAATGACAAGTTTTCAAGAAAGAAACTGTAATAAGTGCAGTTAGAGGTAAGTTGAGATGTCATATCCATGGCTGATGAATTTCAAGGACGCTTTCATGACTTGCAACTATTGAAGAGGAAATCTTTTTTTTTCCACCTTTCTCTGTGGACCCCAATGATGCTCCAGACCAGGCATTAAGCCTGACCTCGCCTATTTCCCGCAGTCAGGATCTCAGTTTCACCCTTCACGTTAAAATGTAGCAATAAAAACTTCGCTACGTATGTCATTTTTATTTACTATTTTAATCCGCCCCCACCCCCCCAAAATTTCTTTACTGCATGCCATATTGCCCTCCATGCAAAAAAATGTTTGAATGCCCCCGTTTTAAAGTGAATGTTACAAACTGCTATTTTCAATATTTGTTTGTGTTGTTTTGATAATGTGGCGTTTATGATTAAATTCATTGACTGTAAGTCGAAAACTTCCTTGGATTAGAAATTACTTGAGTCACGAATAATAAAATAATTAAGTCTTTGTATTGTATTTAAAATTTGTTAAATGAAACATTAAAAAAAAATTATACAGGACGCCTTAAATATTTAATCCCTCCCCCTCCCGCCGTTATATGTTCACATTACCGTTAGACTTTGTTTCTGGTCTAGTATGAATATTTTAAATGTTTCATAAAGACATCAACATGCAAAAACAAACCTTAAATTGCCAAATATTTAATAGCTCCTGCCATTCTGTTACGTTGAAATGTTTAAGAACTCTGAATCCTTTTTCAAGTGTGTCAAGAGTCCACGTTGTCTCTTTAAGCATGAATGACCAGGCTATAGATTTAATAATTTACCGTAATAAATAATTATTATCTAGATCACAAAAAAGCCAACTGTAAAATAAAAAATATAAAGTCAATTTAACAACAACACTTTTATCTGTAAATTTTATTACCTTACTCTCAAATAAAACGTTCATAATGTATGTAACAGTCTCTCTAAATAATAGATGAAGAAAATTAGTGGCATGAAATAGCCGCTTTTTAAAAATATTACTGTATTTTTATTTTAAGCTAATTAAGCTAACATTTATAACGTGTAAATCTTTAAAGTAAAAAAAAATAGTTTGCCACTTCACTCAGTGACAAAATTTCATAAAAATAAAATCTGGGAAACTTAAAGTAGGCATAACAAATTAATGGAACATTTATTTATATTATATTATTTTTAAATTAGTTTTTATTGAATTAGAAAGTGGTGGTTTGGTGGGAGGGGTGTTGGCGTGGATGGGCTAGACATCCTTTTATGTTTTATCATAAATTGTAATAAAGGTGGAAAAACCGATAATACTCTGGATTCAAGCTCAAACTCATTTCTCCTCACCGAAGACGAAATTATAATCTTTTTTAAGTGGGACTACTAATAGAGTCAATTAGTAAGGTAATGTATTTATTTACTCATAAAATAAAAAAATAAAGTGATCCGAAGATTTTAGTTATAGAACAGACTCGCAAACATTTTTCGTTCGTAGCGATAGTTTGGCGGTAAAAATGCTCCGCTTCTGTTGTCATCATAACAAGTTAAACTAGTTACCCAGTGCTCTTTAAATACTGTTCAATGTTATAATAGATCCACTGGGAGTACTCCGATATCCGTAAGAATACATTAGGGTGCCAGGTGCTTTCACATTGAACCGGAATGGCAAGGGCCATCCCGATGGCGTAGTAGCGGTCGTCCATTTTGCAGGAAAGGGGCGTGCCCACGTCGGCCCCGCAGTCACCCTGAAGTCCCGCCTTCGTCTCCGTACACAGGTTGCGCTTGTCGGCGTACCAGTTGGCCATCTTCTTCATGTACACACATATACTCTGCCTCATCAGAAACATTATCAGTTGCTTCAGGGGGCCAGGGGTGTTGGCCACCCCTGTTCGTGGCAGGCTCCACCCCGTACTGTGGCAACGGGAGATCAATTTCATGTCAACCCTGTGGGGTGGGACACAGATAGGCTTCACGTGGTCAGTGAATTCGACTGCACTGTCCAGCCTGATGAGGGCGATGTCACTCTCGAGTTCTGGACTGCTGAAGTCTTCGTGTATGATGGTCTTCGCCACTTCTCTCGACTGAGCTTCCTCTGCGTTTTTTTTCTGTATGTTCCTGACACCGAAATAAAGCGTTTTGATTTCACTGCAAGTCACCGGAGCCAAGACCCAAATGTCCCCTATTAAGATCCCACCACAGAAGGAGCCATTTTTACGTTCGACCAGCACCTGCCATGGCCAGGACTTGTCTGGAGCGATCTCAATGTTTTCGATGTATGCCGGATCGGGAGCTGCCATTTTGCCGCAATTCATTCGGGTAAAATAAGCGTTTGCTGCTGGTGTGTCGTAAACTACTGTTGGGAAGCGGTTAGGATCCTGTCGGAGCCTGCGGTATTTTGATATAAGAATATTCATATCATCCTTCCCACGGTCCTGTGTCGGACAGTTTTCTCCACTTAATTGCGAGTAAGTATATCGCAGAAAGATCTGATACAAAGAGAGAGAAATCTTTGATTGGAGTTTTTATAAATTACAATTTTGTTGATGTATTTCGTCTGGTATTAATATAAATAACAATGTAAAATAAATAGCGACAAATGACAAGACAGAAAGCTCATTAAATGACATCACATGAGCCCGAAATCCCACAATGGACCAAACGTATTTATTATTAAGTTAATTTGCATTGTCCTAACTTGGAAACTAACATTAGTGAACATTATATAAACTTACCAAGAACACAACAGCCTGAAATATTAAAAAATAAAATAAATATAGAATACGCTTTGGAGCATGTTATGGGAGTTTAGGGGCCAAAAGAATGGAGGCATATTTTAAGGACATTTATTATTTAAACAAAAGTTTATGACCCATTTAATTATACATAAAGTAAACAATATTTATGTATTCTACCAGTTAGCCTGTAGACTCAATACATTTATTTACAAAAGTAAAATTTGAGGCTTCGAAAAAGGGGTTTATTTGTTTTTATTTCTTTACTAGTGTATTACTCGTCAAAAATAACGGAAGTTTTCAAAATGAATACATTTCAGCTGAAATCTATTAATTTTGAAAAAATACACATCAGAATAATAAAAAATGTAACACAGAACTTTTATATATTTTTATTTGATTAATTTATTATCATATTGAACAATTTTATGCGCAACGTTCCAAAAATGTTATTTGTGGTGCAGTAATTTGGTGCGCTGCTTTCTAAAATTAGTAGCGTCACGCACAGACAGACATGACAGTCGTGACAGAGATTGCAAATTATGTATATTGAAATGTAATTATTCCCAATGGAAAAATGTATTTGTAAATCAAAGCTGATAAATAGTATTGCATTTAACTTTTTAACATTTATTATTATTATAAACACAGTATCCACTGTAATTAATTATTTTATACAGGGTAAACATGAATCGTACACTTACATCATACTTTTTTTCTAAACAACACTTATGTAATTAAACACTTAATTGAATACTTAGGGGCCGTCCATAAACGACGTCACGCGATTTTAGCCGATTGTTGACCCTCCTCCCCTCTCGTCACACTTCATTATAAAAACTTAGACCCCCCTCCAATATTACGTCACAAAGCTCTGACACAACCCCCCCCTCTTAAACCGTATTATCTAATTGAAAATAAGCATGTTTCTAATATTTATTTTGACATTTTAAATATGTATAAAGTGTAAATCTGCAATCTATTTAATATCGTAACTAGGGGTGTACCGGATTCAAATTTTAAAAAACCGGGGGGAGCCGGATTCGGACAGATTTATGAAGTGAAATCCAGCGGAGCCCAAGTCGGAGTCGGATTTTTTAAAATGGCTGAATACCGGATTTTCGGAGCCGGAGCCGTTATATATATATTTTTTATAACTCTAGGCCAGCCGGATTTGGCCGGGTTTATGAAGTGAAAATCTACCGGAGCCGAAGCCGGAGCCGGATTTTCAAAAATGGCCGGATTCCAGATTTGCCGGAGCCAAAATCCGGTACATCCCTAATCGTAAATAGGGCTGTCAATGTTGTTGAAAAAAGCTGCGCGGGTACTCGTCAAAAACGCCGCATAATTTTCGCGGTCATAAAGGCTATAGAAAGAAACCTAGCCACCATCCATGCACCTCATTTCACACAGTAGCTAACAGCATACGTCAGAAAACATACTATTGTGCTCCATAAAGTTTTATTCCTGCTGTAAATGCCTTCGCCATACTCATAAATTAAAACTACAGTAAACTGAACATTCATACAAAATGTCAGCAACAATGACGTAACGTTCAGTCAGGTAACAGGGCCCGCAGCTTGAATGTTAATGTTCGCTAGAAGGCGGTCAATGTTCCATACAAGGTTCGTTAGTTGGTGTGCAAAGTAAAAATAAATAAAATTGTGAGCAAAGTTGCACAGCATCCATTTTGTGTGCAAAACTACACTATTTGCTTTGAAGTTATTCTAAACCACTGTGCGGCGTCGGCCAGAGAACTGCGCGGCCGCGCAACCACGCAGCTTAAAGGGAACATTGGCGGCGGTAGTAAATTTTTAATTGATAAACTTTACATACTAACAACTTTGTACGTCTTATTAAAATCAGTTTTTCTGCTAGGGCGCGAGTTAGTTAAATTCTTTCAGCAAGGCGCGTCAACACCTGTGGGTGGGTGGTAACAGTTATTACAACACCAACCATTTACAAACCAACTTTCCCCATCGTCACACATCGTCACAAATGCTTGACCCCCGCTCCCCCCTAGGCGTGTTACGTCATTAATGGACGGCCCCTTAGTAGTATGATTGCATTCCTAGAACTAGGAGTAGAATCGTATATTTATTTTCAAACAAGTTCACTCTCTTAATACAACCTAGCCCAAAGCTAAGTATAATATAATTTTATTTTGTTATAAATTATAACAATTAATTTTTTGAAAACAATTCTTGATCCACAATTTTCAGCTGAATAATTTGTTTAGCTCTCACCTTCATTGTGTTATTCGAAAGAGCCAACAGGAAATAAATTGCGAATCCCTTGTTAAATAGATGCGCTATGCGTACTGTAACTAGACACACAACTACCTAGAACAAGTGCGATTTAGTGCAACTGATGCGTTCTATTGAGGATATCGGGAAAATGTCATTGGAAATAAATACATATTTTTTCATCTATAAAATTGAAGAGAATTGTATTTTATTAAATAACGAGCAACAAAGCCCGTCCAAGGACGTTCCGCCACCGTTCGGTGGCATGTTGTAACTCCCCTCCAACAGCCGTCTCGACCGGCATACATGTTCATCACGTCAAAAATACTATTCATTATAGTTAAAATAAATAAACAGAGATTTTTTACTATAAATCCCAACGCGCATAACTCAAAATAAAGTCTTGGAAGAAATACTGCACCAAAAATAACTAGTTTTGAACGTCCGCGTAAATGGCGTAAACGTGTTCAATATGATTGGCTGTAGGAGTCATGTGTTTGAGGGACCAATCGCTATAGATGACGGGACAGAACGGACAGAAAGGACAGAAACTTGCCTTTTATTATATAGGACTAGGTAGCGCTGGGGCGCCGTGGCGCCTAAGGCGCCCACTTTTTTCAAAAGCCCAACTAATTTATCATTGTTTGATAAATACTTAATATTAAACTTCCTGAAATGTATACAGAGTATTTTATAGTAGGGGTTGTAGGGCGCCTACAACGCTCACTGCGGCTGTAGGGCGCACAAAGGCCCTCACTATTTTTTTGTCAAAAGCCCAAGTAACTTATCCTTGTTTGATAAATACAAAATATTAAACTTTCTGAAATGTACACAAAGTATTTTATATTTATAAAGCCTCAAATCCTATTTTTACATCGTTCCTTTTTCCAAAATTAAAATATAAGCTAAAACAATGACGTCATATAATATTTTTTACAGCGCGTCTTTAATTTATAATTATTTTGCACACCTTTTTGCGCGCCTTCCGATGCACATCCTGTATTAAAATATAAGCTCAAAAAATGACGTCATAGCGTTACACATACATCCAATGAGTGACTTGGGCTATTATCAATATACATAACTAGTTTGTGCATCAGCGCCGTGGCGCCTGCAGCGCCCCCTTTTTAAGCCCTTTTTCAAAAGCCCAACTAACTTGTCCTTGTATGATAAAAACGTAATATTAAACTTTCTTAAATGTACACAAAGTATTTTATAATAAGTTTTTTTTTGTTGTTTTTTTTGTCAAAAGCCCAAGTAACTTATCCTTGTATGATAAATACGAAATATTCCTGAAATGTACACAAAGTATGTATATAATATTTTTTTACAGTGCTAATCACCACACGATTTTTAAAGTAATTTTAGAAAGCAGCGCACCAAATTACTGCACCGAAAAAATAACTCTTTGAGTCAGTCAGCACTGTTAAAAACACAAATGCTGACGTCATAGGTTCGTGCGTTGTTTGGCTAATGTTAATCTGGAAACCAAAAGGATTATGATTTAGCGTTAGGCCACAGTCAGCGATAATTGAGCGTAAATATAATATACTAGATTACCCGCGGCGTAGCGTACGCCGCTAATGATTTAGTGACGGGTGAAGACTTCCTGAAAGACATGGTTGTCAAAATGGGGTGGGTTTGGGCAAACGACTGTGAGTAAATGAAAAGGAGGAACTCTGGAGAGACCCGCGGCGTATCTCCCGTAAAAAATGACGGAAGTATTCAGCTGAAATCTATTTATTTTGAAAAATTGCAATTTTTTTAGGGCGCCTACGGCGTCTCCCTTTTTCAAAATCCCAACTAACTTGTCCTTGTTTGATCAATACGAAATATTAAACTTTCTGAAATGTACACAAAGTATTTTATAACTTTTTACATTGTTCCCTTTTTACAAAATTAAAATATCAGCGAAAACAATGACGTCATTTTTTTTTGCAGCGCATATTTAATTTGCACACCTTTTGATGCATTGGTGCAGTAATTTGGTGCGCTGCTTTCTAAAATTAGTATCTGTTGAACATGCTTGCAGCTTGGTGTCTCGCAGGGTCCGACCACGAAGAGAATTATATATATAACTAGCGTACACCCGTCAAAAAGTACGGAAGTTTTCAAATGAAATCTATTTATTTTATTAAAAAATTCACTTTTTTATGGCGCCTAAGGCGCCGAACTTTTTCAAAAGCCCAACTAACTTGTCCTTGTTTGATAAATACGAAATATTAAAATTTCTGAAATGTACACAAAGTATTTTATAATAGGGGTTGCAGGGCGCCTGCGGCGCCCCTTTTCTTTTTTCTTTTATAATTAACCATCATCAAATTCTCTTTTTACATTGTTCCCTTTTCCAAAATTACTATATGAACTAAATCAATGACGTCATATAATATGTTTTACAGCGTATCTTTAATTTGCACACCTTTTGATGTATTGGTGCAGTAATTTGGTTTGCCCTGCTTTCTAAAATTAGTAGCGCCAGGACAGACTGACTGACTTGCGTGACAATTGCAAATTATATAGTTTTATAGACTAGACGCCCCGCGGCGTAGCATACGCCGCAGACTTGCTCATGGAGAGTTCTTTTATCCTTTTAATGCACTTTTTTAGGGCACCTACGGCGCCGACCTTTTTCAAACGCCTAACTAACTTGTCTTTGTTTGATCAATACGAAATGTTTAACTTTCTGAAATGCACACAAAGTATTTTATAATAGGGGTTGTAGGGCGCCTATGGCGCCCCCTTTGTTTTTTGATGTTATAATTAACCATCATCAAATCCTCTTTTTACATTGTTCCCTTTTTACAAAATTAAAATATCAGCGAAAAAAATGACGTCCTATAATTTTTTTTTACAGCGCATATTTAATTTGCACACCTTTTGATGCATTGGTGCAGTAATTTGGTGCGCTGCTTTCTAAAATTAGTATCTGTTGAACATACTTGCAGCTTGGTGTCTCGCAGGGTCCGACCACGAAGAGAATTATATATATAGATATGATGATGATTATTCAGGACGCATTTTAACAATCCATACAATATTCTACGTGTCAGGCTTAAATTAAGAATATAAACTAAAATGAAGTGACTCAAAATGAATGGCAGTTAAGTTTATACATGTTTTTTTAAAAAAATTTTTTATAGATGATGCATTTATATTTCTAAGTTATGCAAGAGAAAAACTCGCCCAAGAAAGGTGTCAAAATATTTAGGTGTAAATTGCAATCATTGCTTTAGAATAAAGAGAAAATCTTGGCTTTTTACAACGCTAAGGGCAAAATATTAATTAATAGGATTTTCTTTATAAATATACAATAAACATGATGTAAAATATGTAATTACACAACAAATTTTCAACAACTTTAGCTTGAATGGATCAGTAGTAGATTAAAGCAAACATTTATGAATGAGAAATATAAAATCAAACAAATAGTATAAGTGAAGATAAGACAGAGACATAATCTATTTTAAATCACATTCACATACATTTACAAGGTTATCATTTAAATTATTTTATCACAAAAAAGACAACAACTTATGTTGTTAACCTTTATATTGGTCAGCTTTGGTTGACCTAGCGGCGTAGCGTGTGTATGTGCCGCCCGGCGCAGAGCCCAGATTTGCGACGGAAAGGTATGTTCCTATAAAGAAAAAAAAAGACTTTTCTTAGAAAGTAATAATAAGGACACTATACATTTTTATGTGAGAAATAAATAGAAGATCTTTCATTTCTTGATTAAAATTGAAGTTTTCTGCTTTTCCTCATGGTACAATCATTGATGAATCAATATTGTCAGCCATGCGATGCTCAATAGCCAAAACAGCTTTAGATTAGTTCTGAAAGCAAAGGATGTATGCTGACAGATGCATCAGTTCCCAAATATTGCCTATATTTATATTAGTATTTTCCTCTCTGTGACCACGAAAAACCATATTCTATTTTGTCAGGATTTAATAATATCAAACATTCTAATAATAACTTCTGGCCATTTTGTTTTGTTTTCTTGTACAAAGTATTGTTATCTTTTAATAATCTTTTTTTATCCGATTTCTGATTCCTTCCATTTGCAAAAAACGTTGATAATGTTAAACACTTGATTCATGAGTGGCTACTTTGGGATTTATTTTTTTGCACTTTTTAATTCTATTATATGAACGATTTTATTTCAATACTAGTAACAAAGCCCGCCCAAGGTCGGGAATAAGTGTAGGGTGACCTGTGAAGTTCATGGACGCTATGTTTTGGTAGTTGTTATGCTGAAGCGTTTGCAGGACATTGTCGTCGCAGGGCAAGGGATGTGGACAACAACAACAACAGCAAAAACAACAAAAACAACAACAGCAACAACAGCAACAACAACAGCAACAAAACAAAAACAACAAAACAACAACTACGAAACAACAACAAAACAACAACAGCAACAACAAAAAAAACAAAAACAACAAAACAACAACTACAAAACAACAACTACAACAACAATAGCAACAACAAAAAAGCAACAACAACAAAGCAACAACAACAAAACAACAACAATAACAACAACCACAAAACAACAACAACAATAACAACAACCACAAAACAACAACAAAACAACAACAAAAAACAAACAACACTTAAAACTCTTGCCACTACCCCCAGGATCATCAAGGAAAACGTATTTAACAGAATTGTCATTGGAATAAGCGGCAGGCATCACTTCAAGATGGGAACAACATACTGAATTATGACCAAAAAACTGCACCAAAAATAACTCGTTTTGAACCTCCGTGTAATATGTAAATTTTTCTCCGCTAGTGATTGGCTGTAGGAGTCATACGTGTTTGATGGACCAATCGCTATAGATGACGGGACAGAACGGACAGAACTTTGCCTTTTATTATATAGGATTATTATTTATGTCACACAAATAGGACATTAAAATGATGTTGCTTTTTAAAGAGAATGAGCCATTTAAGTACGCAAGCAAATGTTTTCTAGTAGTTTACTTACGTTAAAATCATTCTGGCATACCCGTCTCATCTTTATTTTGTGTAAGATCCGTGTCTAATTTGGAGAAGTTAATGTTGATAAGTTGGACACTCTCTCAATCTTGCTACCCTTATAATAATTGGAAATTTTATCTGTACGTGCGGCGTAAGGGCAAATTGTTACTATCAATACAGTTAATATATTTTGTTGAAGTTTAATTGGCTGCAGTTAGAATTTAACGCATACAACATTTTTAATTCTCTACGCGATGAGTGGTTGACAAACTTGAATCAATTATAAATACCCGCAGACTACCGTTATGCTTTTAATACATCTCATCCTCTTGGTTTTCAGTTCAGTTGTATTAATAACAGAAGACGTAAGATTCATAATATAGTTTTAATTTTTTGCATTAGAACGTTCAAATATTTTTAAACGATTCCTCTATTTATTTTATTTATAAAATTTTCCTGGCTTTTCTTTTATTAAACTTTATTTTAAAATTGTTAATTTTAAGAAGCTAATTAACAATGAGAAATTCGCCGCCTCCAAACAAAGCGCAGCCGGAGCATTAGATTGGCTCATGTTTGAAATAGACAGGGCGCAGTAATTTTCGCTTCTACAACAGGAGTGACTGTCAAAATTGAAGATTTAATGAAGTTACAAACAGATCTGTGTCAAAATCTCATACTATTAATTCCTCATGTCTTTTCAGTTCAGTAGCATGTTGTTGAGCCTACTCGTCCATGAGTGGCATCCACCGATACTCGTCGGCATCTGCGATTTCTCCAAGGGCATAGCCACCTACGAGATACATCCAGGCATCCCTATCATGGGCCAGCCTCTCCAGGATCTTCCAGTCATGGCCAATTGTCTTGATGTCTGCCTCAGATTCTCTGTGCCAAGTGCTTCTTGGACGGCCTCTTTTTCGCTTACCCTGGGGGTTCCATATGAAGTCTTGCCTTGTTGTATTGGAAACAAGTTGCCTTATACGTAGCATGAGTATCAGAATAATTTATATCCATTATGGAGTTTGAAGTTTTGGCAGTAGAAACGTTTACATATTTTAGTATAGTACCTTTATTTCTGTTCTCAATTTCTTTCTTTTTTTTTGTTTTGGAATTCTTATATTCTTTTGATAAAAATTACTACTTTGTTTTTAACATGTAATATTTAGAAGCTTATTAACGTCGAGGAATTCGCCGCACCTAACTAAGTGCCACCCGGGGCTTTTGCCTCCCTTTCCCTCTTCTCGCAACGCCACTGGTCGTTGGCTACTGTGTGAATTGAGATGCATGGATGGTGGCTAGGTTGCATTGTATATCAGTCATGGCGGTGAAAAGTATGCGGCGTTTCGAACGGAGACCCAGGTACCCGTTCAAAATTTGGATGGGTACCTGGGCAGCTTTTTTCAACAATATTGACAGCCCTAGTCGTAGGACCAATAGTAAAATTAGACATAAAATAAGACATTCGAAATTATTCATTGCCTTGAGGTGATAATCCTACACTACACAAAATTGTTATTTATAAGAGTGTGAGAAATAATTTAAAATACGTTGGTTTTCTATATATTGCCTTTGCACACGGAGGAAGGAGACGATAACATTTATAATACTTGGTAGAAACTTATAGAGGTAAATACAATACATTGAAAACTGGAGTTCCAATATTTTTCTTCAAGGGTTTCAAATTTTCTTATTCACTGTTAAGTTCAGTTTAATCTTAATCTAGTAGTGGGGACTTTCATATCGAGTCTCTTTCTGCGAGTTCTAGTGTCTTTCACTTTACAATCAACTTCACAATTTGTCAATTGTATATGCACTGTAAACCATGTGTCCAGTGAATAATGACTTGAGAACTACTAATCTTGAATTACTTTTTTTAATTGACCGTAAAAACTAAGCAGTCTGTTTCACGCATTGTAACTGAAAGTACACAAAGTGTACGTGTTGTTTTAGCAAGGTACTTTTAACAAAGGACAGTCTTAACAATTAAAATTGGTAAGTGTTTGAATTGTTTTCTTTTCAAACTATAAAGCACTATAAAAATTACTTTAAATAACGAAATAAGATCTTTATATTATAACAATTATACCCATCAAGTATTGTTAGTGTTGTAAAAATCATTAATAAAGGCTCATATTTTTTTCATAAATTGGTACATAATAAAATGATAATAGTTAAAATTTTATAAAATGGGCCTGCTTATACCGCCGCCGTGTACCTAGCTAAATCTTTGGCTTTGGCCAAGGTATACCACGGTTAAGCCGATTTCAGTATATTTAGGCTAAAGTGTGTAATTCCTATGTTAATACTAAACAGTAGTCCTCAAATAATCAATGTATGCAATTTTCATGTTTACAGTATTTTTAAGGTAGCACTGTTAGAAAACTTGATTGGTCCCCATTTAAGGATAATTGGTTATAACTTTAATAAATAGAAATTAAAAAAAGATTGTTAAAAACCACGTTTTTATAAGCGGACTAAAAAGAAGAAAATAATTTAAAACTTATTAGTTCAAGTACTTCAATTTAATATGACTAAAAACGTGGGGCGGTCGCTTATGAGGTTTAATATATGCGATTCACTCATTCTCTCACTTATAGATCTCTCTTTTGCCTTCTAAATTAGAAATCTTTAATTTTTATACCAAACACCCACCCCACGTTTTTAGTCATATTAAATCGAAGTACTTGAACTAATAAGTTTTAAATTATTTTCTTCTTTTTAGTTCGCTTATAAAAACGTGGTTTTTAAAAATCTTTTTTTTATTTCTATTTATTTTATCCTTTTTAGTCCACTTATAACAACCTGGTTTTTTAAAATATTTTTTAACCTCTATTTATTTTACCAAACACCTCACAAGCGCCCGCCCAACGTTTTAAAAACATTGTGATGTGGTCACGGGGCGAACTCACAGATGTCAACAAAAGCCGACGGTACATATGCTTTTATACAGACTATAGATAAACTTAAAAGTCCAATAATTTAATAACGGTACATTTGATCGATCTGACATTTTGATACAATGCATTGTCATCCAAGATCTATCTGTGGTAAAATTTTCAGATCTCTAGGACCATCAGAAGTGGTTCAATTTTACGTTGGCAGATTTGAAAAAATCTTGGACAAACAAACAAACAATGCCCAACGAAAGCGAGTTAATAAAAACGTGGTAAAAAAACGACAAATTTCCAGCAGTGCAGATTGCGGATACATTGCTGGTGTCGGGTTCGAATCTCGGCTAGGTATTTTATTATTTTTTAAAAAATTTATTTTTTTTGTTTTTTTAAAACCACAGTGAGTGCTCCCAAAAAGTGTTATATACTACGTGCAAATCAAAGTTTCGATGAAGCATCGCCCCCCCCCCAGAGCCTGTCTTATTTGTTGTGTTACAGAATACAGTCTTACGCTTATGCATGCTTTAATATTTAATGGCTTTATGTTTAGTATTTCATTTTTGTTAGAGTTTTCAATTTAAAATGTTGATTGTGTGTTGGTTTTCGTAGTTAGATCAGGTGACCCATTCCATGCCCAAATTCCAGACGGGAACGAGAATTGGTATACGTTTATTCTTAAAAATATTAATAATTACACAATATTCAAATGTTAACCTTATGCGTAAGGGACGAAAAACGTTATTTAAAATTTTTTCATTTTCAAATAGAAAATACGGCCTTGGAGGGGGGAGGGGGCGCAACAGCTTTGAGACGTTATAATAATAACGTTATATGGAAAAAAAGGGGGGGGGATCTAGATTTACACCCACTTGTTATAATTTGTACAGGTAGTCTGCAGTATTTAATTTTAACTTTAAAAACGTATTTGTTAAAATGATACTTGTTGATAATAATGTCAGTTTCCACAGCTCATACTTACAAATGCCTGAAAGAATAAATAGTGGAGTTTCTCGTTGCAGTTGAATGAAGAAAGATAGGGGAGGGGATATGACGAGTCAAAGATGGTCAGGCCTGGATTAACCATTAGGCAAACAAGGCACGTGCCTGGGGCACCAAGCGTTTGGGAGGCACGAAACGTCCTAAAAAGGTGTATATAGTGATGGTAGTATAAAAGATATGACATATGTTAACAAATGCTTTTCTTTGTTAGTTTTTGTGCATAATATTGAACATTATACCAGTGGTCAGTGGAGGATTGGGGGCCGGGTCAGAAGGGGGTACCCATGTGGGTTTGTGCCTAGGGCACCAAGATAGCTTAATCTGGCCCTGAAGATGGTAGAGTATTGTTTTGTAGAACAATATATTTTGCGTTGAATGGAGATTTTATATTCCCTTTTTAAATCAAAATAGTTTTGAAATTTGAGTATTGAAAGCAATGCCAGAGTGGTGGCAGTGGTGAAAGCACTAACACCCGAAAACTTTACGCCTGTTTTCATGTCCACTGAGACAGAAGGAAATAATATATATTTATTGGTTATATCATCTATGTAATGTATATATTTAAATATATATTTCAGGATACCTTACTAATCAACACCCAAGAGCTTTATTTCATAATTAGGCAAGCGCCGCGCATAGTAATTAATAGCCCCCCCCCCGGGTCAATATTCTTGTTCAGCCGCGGTAAACCTAGGCCACATCCCATGGTTTGACTAGGTTTACCGCGGCGATAAACGCAGGCTGAAGACGATAGTTTAGCTAGGTACACCGCCGCGGTATACGTAGTGCCGGCCAAATAAATATTATCTTGTACATTTAGCAATTAAAATTGGAATGAATTTTATTAATAAATAAATAAAAACAACCCGTAAAAAACCAAGTTTTTGACTATAAATCCTTTACGTATGAGAAGTAACTAAAAGAATGTTCATTATAACACGCAGTGCAAGACCATCCAAAAATACAAAATTGCAGTTGTGTCGTAAAACGTGTTTAATATAATGCGCACCGATCAGGAATAGGTTTATAAAAAGTGTTGTCAGTAAAATACGCACCTTATTGCGCGACAGAAAGGTTGTTCAATATAATACGCACCGCGACGCTCTATCTCAAAAAATAGCATGATACATAGGAATAAATAAAATAATCTAAAAAATCAATAATTTAATTACGGTACATGCGATCGATCTGAAATTTTGATACATTGTTTTTATCATCGGTACGAAACTGCCTGCAAAATTTCAGCTCGCTATCTTGCGAGCAAGTGGGTTAAAAATCGATCAAAAGTTTTGGCGACAAGCAAGCAAGCAAGCAAGGTCGGCTGCAGACACCACGAGTTAATATAAAGGATTTAAAAAGAACATTTATCTTTGTATGTAAAAGACAGAATTCTTCCTTCTATTTCATGACTTGAATTGTATGTTTGATGGGCCGCCACTTGCCCACCTTCATTACAACAGATACTATGTGAAAATAAAATCTTTAGGCTTTAGGGTCTGAAAAAATTATTTAATATAAGTTAAAAGTTTCACAGAAAAGGGTAGTTTGCATTTTGTTTCTTTTTTGGGTTTTCTTATTTCTTCTTAGAGGATTGCTACACTATTAATATTAAATATTTAAACCATAATATTCCATTTGTTGTATGATGGGTATTTAAGAATGTACTTAAATCTTTATATCTTGATTAATTATTTTTTTTTAATCCTAATTAATTCTTTCATTTCAAAACCCACAATCTTCAACCAATCCATTATTACTAGTTATGCGATGGACATGATTTAAAGAAAAATAATTTCTTAAAAACAAAATTTGAAATAAGGAAATTCATTTCCTTCGAAACACAATGATCAATATTTTTGTTTAAGTTTTACATATTGATCAATTCAAAACACTCGTATATTCACATTGCGCGTCTGCTTTTAATAACGTTGTAAATAAAGCGCCAGGGAAAATTAAGAAATTGCAATTTTTTACATGTAAATTTGTTCAGAATGCAAAAAACCACCCAAACAAAAAAATTAATAAATTTGCTCAGAAAATAAATAAAGTAGCTGATTTAACTATTTTTTGCCACCATTGTTGATACGCAAGAAAAAGAATTTTTTTTTCAAAATGAACATGTACAGATAAACCTAAGTATTATTAAAAGATAAAACAACATGATCTCTCACGAGAATCGGGACAGACCCATCAACATAGCCCTTTGGCATAGCTCGAGAACATCACCATTCCTGCATTCAAACTTGTATACAATGTGTCGTGCCGCAAATATTCACTAAAACACACGCACAAATAGCTAACTTCTACCAATGTTAAAGAGCGCATCCTCGAATCTCTCACAATCAAGAATTTTGTTAAGGTAGGCAACATGGAGCGTTCAAGAATAAAGGAAAAGATTTTACCCTTAGCTAATTTGAAAGAAGCTTGATGTTTAAATATAATCCAATCGATGCAATTGATAATTTTAATGACATGTAAAAATGGTTAAAAATTTTACATTTCAGGAGATTTTACTACCCTAACTGCTATTAAGTTTGCGCATGTTCAATGATGTCTTCTGTTGTCAAATATCTGTCAATAAAAATTTTAAAAAAAAACAACTTTTTTTCTTCAGGAAAACACTTTAAACAGGAATCATCTACTACTCAACTTTTAACTCTAAGGACATTCATTGTACTCTGGTTATTTTTTGAAATAAAAATGGACCAAGGGGCCATGGTGGATGAGATGCTCATCTCACTGGGGTGGTGGGGACGTTATCAGAGAGTACAGTTTCTGATGGCAATGCTTCCAGTTGTAGCGTGTGCTTTACACGTCATGTCAGTTGTCTTCATTGGTGAGTGCACCTCAAATGTCTTGTCAGTTGTTTTCATAGGTGAGTATGTGTACCTCAAATGTCTTTTCAGTTGTATTCATAGGTGAGTGAGTATGTGTACCTCAAATGTCTTTTCAGTTGTATTCATAGGTGAGTGAGTATGTGTACCTCAAATGTCTTTTCAGTTGTATTCATAGGTGAGTGGTTCCTGTTTTAGCGTGTGCTCTCCACGTCTTCATTGGTGAGTATGTGTACCTCTAATGTCTTGTCAGAGGTCTGTATACGCACATTACACGTTATGACAATTGTTGTAAGTTGATATTGTAAGTTCATTATTCGACCATACAATCTCTTAAACTTCAGGACAGCTTTCTTTAAGTATTCAAGCCTGGCATAATGAGATTTGATCATTAGTCATGTCAAAAGTCAATATGTGACGTGCAATTATTTCAGGGAGAGCTGTACAGTATAAATGTGCCAAAGACGAAAGTTTCAACATGTCCGCCCTAGGCCACCCTTACGATGACGTCATCGGTAACAATAGTTCAGTCAATGGGACTTATGGTGCATGTAGTATTGACGTCATTAACGGATCTACAGTAGTTTTCTCTACGCCTTGCCCACGCGGGTATGAGTATTCTGAGTCAAGAGACATGTCATTTGTTTCCCAGGTCAGTAACTTTGGATGTGTAACAAGATTAATCCCTGTTTAACAGAAGGTAACCAGGAGACATATGATAGTGGACAATATTAACACTGGAAGATATTTTAAAAGATATTTCAGCCATTGCATCAGCCTAGATTACTTAGGTCTTGAGTCTAGAGGCTGAGAACGAATTTAAAAACTAGCGAGACAATTGACACGGTTTAATTCTCTAAAACGTGACGTTCAGTTTCTATGTCACATTATTCACGTACAACTATTCACACTTTGACAAGCATTCGTCTCGCTATCAGAGATGTGAATATGCTCAAACGCACTTTATTTTTCATAATGAAACGTTATGATGAGAACAGAACATGACCTAAAATGTATTTTAAAATCAAAAGATTTGACTGCAACATGTTCTTCTCTTCAACCTAACGGTAACGACTAAGGTTTTAATCCAACTTTTCGGAATTGTACTAAAACAATACTAATTTGCTATGATCCTTTATTTTTCCCTTTATAATATACTAGACGCCCCGCGGCGTAGCATACGCCACAGACTTGCTCATGGAGAGTGCAAAGAAAGTGGAGAAATAACGGACACAAACTACAGCACGAAGAAATCAAAACAACGCGAGTGAACGTCGGTTTTGGGGGTGGGGAACTGCCAACTCATTGTTTTTTTTCTAGACGTTTGCAGGAGAAATTCGGTACACCCCTAACTTCTATGAAGTCAGCTATAAAATGATAATCGGTTTAAAATCAGAGTTACATAATCGATAATCGGTTTTAAAAAACAACAGAAAACAACAACACGCAATTAACAACCCTAAACATGACTAAACCTCGCTGGGTCGGCCAATCACAGTTTATGTTTAAGGGATGGTCGTATTAAATGGGAGGCGGGTAACAACAACCCCAGTGTGCTTGTATCCATGATTAATCGCTATTGTTTACTAACTTTGTGCTGCTTTTTGTGTCTGTACTCTCACCTCCCCCTTCCGTTCTTTGCACTGTCTATTGTGAGCAAGTCTGCAGTGTATGCTACGCCGCGGGTCTCTACAGAATTCCTTCTTTTCATTCAATCACAGTCGTTTGCCCAAACCCATCCCATTTTGACAACTGTGTCTTTCAGGAAGTCTTCACCCGTAACTAAATCAGCTAGTGTTGGCAATAAAGTGGTAAAAGAACGGGCACAAACAGACATTTTTAAAAATTAAACAAAAAAACAATGTTTTCGCTGGGGCTTGAACCCAGGACCATTGACTTATGAGGTGGACGTGATAACCAGTACACTACGAATTTCAAATTTACTGTGAAGGTACAATGCAAGTGAATGCAAGTGCATTGTTGCCACCCACTCCCACCCCCCCCCCTTTTTTTCATTTCATCCCACCACGCTTGCCAACAGTGTGTAATGACCCGAGCGAGGGTCATTCGTCACGCTCTGTTGCACATGCAGCTTCTTGTTGCCTCGCAGGGTCCGACCACGAAGAGAATTATATATAAAGATTATTAAAGAATTTTTAAAACACCTCTTTCGTCATAGTTTTATTGTATCAAATAATCGCTGCCATATTGATTTTAAGCACACCAATATGTTTAATATCTATTATTCTGTGTAATTAAATATTTACAATCTTAATGGACATTATCTTATAACAGTCTTGTAATTTAACGACATTATACACGGTAACGATGTCTAGCATTCCCGTATGAAGAGTTAGTACAACAAACAAGCAAAAACGTCTGAAGGTACATTAAGTTTTTTTAAAAAAAAGACTATCAATATCGCATTAAAAAGTTGAATTCTTTTGTTTTAAGTGCGTTACTCACAGAAAGAGCGCATATAATAATTGATGAACGCAGTTTGTAGCCAAATAATTTGGAAATATTCATATACATATTTACGCTCAATTATTGCTGACTGCCTCACGCCTAACGCTAATTAAAAATATAGACTTGAAAATCATAATCCTTTTGGTTTCCAGATTAACATTAACCAAATAACGCACGAACCTATGACGTCAGGTCAGCATTTGTGTTGTAAACAGTGCTGACTGACTCAAAGAGTTATTTTTTTGGTGCAGTAATTTGGTGTGTTACTTTCTAAAATTACTTTAAAAATCGTGTGGTGATTAGAACTTTAAAAAAATATTATATACGTACTTTGTGTACATTTCAGGAATATTTCATATTTATCATACAAGGATAAGTTACTTTTTCTTTTGACCAAAAAAACAACAACCCCTATTATAAAATACTTTGTGTACATTTAAGAAAGTTTTATATTACGTATTTATCATACCAGGACAAGTTAGTTGGGCTTTTGAAAAAGGTGGGCGCTGTGGGGGCCCTTAAAAAAAGGGGGCGCCAAGGCGCAGCAGCACAAACTAGTTTGGAAATAAATGCATAGAAAGTTAAATACAAATCCAAACAATTACAAAAATCGATTCTTATAGAGAATATTCACTTACGCCAGTAATATTTAGATATTGTTTTAACATAGCCATTTAAAATACACCCTTTTTAAATCCCTTACATTAACTTAACTGTCTTGTCGTGATCTTTCTCTCTCTCTCTCTCTCTCTCTCGTTCTCTCTCTCTCGTTCTCTTTCTTTTTCTCTCTCTCTCTCTCTCTCTCTCTCTCTCTCTCTCGAGCGCTCTCTCTCTTTCTCTCTCTCTCTCTCTCTCTCTTTCTCTGTCGTTCGCGGTCGGTCGGGTGGGCTGAAAAACAGAAGTCAAAAATGACTACTTCCCGTGATGCTATCGAGCTGAAATTTTGCACGTAGACTCGTGCCACCTGTTGTTGTTGTTCGTCCGTCGATTCGACGAAGACCACTCTAGTCATCCGAGGGTTGCTGGGACTGGCTTTGTTTGTGCGTGCGCAGATGGCTGATGAGGCCGATCCTAGCACGGAAGGTTCGGGAACAGAAGGGACAAGGGACGAGTGGGACATCTCCAGGAGGGTTCACAGCTCGGGCCTTTCGGTCTTGCCTCTTCTTTTCTGCGGAGGTGATCCTGTTTGCCTCACATGACTTGGCACCTTCGTGGTTGGAAGAACGCCAGGTGGAACGGTCCTTTGCAGCAAGTTCCCACGTGTCTGGGTTGATGGCAAACGCTTTCAGTGAGACTTTCAGTGTGTCTTTGTAGCGTTTCTTTTGCCCACCGTGGGACCGCTGGCCATGCTGGAGCTCGCCATAGAAGAGTCTCTTTGGCAGTCTCTCGTCTGGCATTCGGACCACGTGCCCTGCCCAACGAAGCTGGGACTGCATCAGGAGTGTGAAGATGCTGGGGAGACCTGCCTTGGTCAGTACCACTGTGTCTGGTATTTTATCCTGCCACTTTACGCCGAGGATCTTCCTGAGGCTTGTTGAATGAAAGTGGTTAAGCTTCCTAGCATGGCGCTGATACACAGTCCATGTTTCACACGCATATAGCAGTGTGGGGAGCATCACCGCCCTGTACACTTTCAGCTTGGTCTGGATGGTAATGCCTCTTCTGTTCCAAACATTTGGGTACAACCTGCCAAAAGTGGAGCTGGCTCTGGCAATTCTGACGCTCACTTCGTCATCGATGGTGGCATTTTGCGACAGTGTGCTGCCTAGGTATGAGAACCGTTTCACTGTGTTGAGTCTCTGGCCGTTGACAGTGATGCTGGGCTCAACGTAGGGCCTTCCAGGCGCAGGCTGATGGAGGACTTCAGTCTTCTTGGTGTTGATCGTCAGACCAAAGTTTGTGCAGGCGCTGGAGAACAGGTTAACGCTGCATTGCATGTCGGCTTCTGAGGCAGCATTGAGGGCACAGTCATCAGCAAACAGGAGGTCTCTGATGATGTCTGTCATAACCTTGGTTTTTGCATGGAGCCTCCGAAGGTTGAACAGTTTGCCATCTGTGCGGTACCTCAGGTTAACACCAACACCCTCGTCTCTGAAGGCCTCTGTCAGCATGGCGGAAAACATGAGGCTAAATAGTGTTGGTGCCAGGACGCAGCCCTGCTTGACCCCGTTTGTGACTGTGAAAGGATCAGAAAACTCTCCGCCGTCCTGGACTCTGGCGTGCATGCCCTCGTGGAATTGTCTCACCAAGACGATGAATTTCCTTGGGCAACCGTACTTGGCCATTATCTTCCACAGACCCTCTCTGCCAACGGTGTCAAAAGCCTTGGTCAGGTCGACATAGGTGGAGAACAGGTTGACGTTCTGCTCCTGACATTTCTCTTGCAGCTGCCTGGCAGCGAACACCATGTCGATGGTCCCTCGCTCTTTTCGGAAGCCACACTGACTTTCAGGCAGGAGTCCTTGGTCAAGGTGGACCGTGAGGCGGTTGAGCAGGATTCTGGCAAGGATCTTTCCTGCGATAGATAGCAGGGATATGCCTCTGTGGTTGTCACAAGCCTGTCTACTTCCTTTTTGCTTATAAAGATGTATGATGGAGGCATCTTTGAAGTCCTGCGGGATCGTCTCTTGCTGCCACACCAAGAGAAATAGATGGTGGAGCCTTTCAGTCAGGGCTGTTCCTCCCTCCTTGTAGACCTCAGCTGGTATGGCGTCAGAACCAGGTGCTTTGCCACTGGAGAGAAGATAAATTGCTTTCTGGGTCTCGAGCAAGGTTGGGGGGTCATCCAGTGCTTTGTTTGTGGGCACTTGGGGAAGACGATTGATGGCTTCTTCGTTGATTGTCGAAGGGCGATTTAGGATGCTTTCGAAATGTTCGGCCCACCTCTTCAAGATCTTCTCTTTGTCTGTGATGAGAGTGTTACCGTCTGCGCTGAGGAGGGGGTTTGAACTTGAGGGCGTGGGGCCATACACTTCTTTCAAAGCGTTGTAGAAGTTTTTATAGTCACGCTTGTCTGCATAGCCTTGGATCTCGTCGGCTTTGTTGCTGAGCCAATCGTCCTGCATCTGACGGAGCTTTTGCTGTACAGTCCTGCGTATGTTGTTGAATGCATCTCTCCTTGCCGTGGACCTGGGATTATTGAGGTAAGCTTGGTGTAGGAGGTGTTTCTCATCCAATAACTGCTTGATGTCTTCGCATTTCTCATCGAACCAGTCCTTATGTTTCCTGGTCTGGTGCCCCAGAGTCTCTGAAGCTGTGGTGTAAATCAGCTCTCTGAGTGACGCCCAGTCTGCCTCCACGTTCTGGTTGCCTGGAGAGGTAGATTTCAAGCGCTCTTCCAGAGCATCCACCAGGGACTGCTTGCAGCTGGCGGTCATTAGTTTGGCAACATTTAGCCGTTTGGGGGCTTTCTTCCCTTGCGGGCGCCGTTTCGGCTGAATGCGGATGTTGAGCTTGGTGATGATGAGGCGGTGGTCTGTCCAGCATTCAGCCCCGCACATGGACTTGGTCACACGTACATCCTGCCTGTCCCTCTTCCTCACGATGGCGTAGTCAATAAGATGCCAGTGCTTCGAGCGGGGGTGCATCCATGACGTCCGGTTACGGGTTGGGAGGCGGAAGATCGTGTTGGTGATTAGCAGTTCATGTTCAGCGCAGGTCTGGAGTAAAAGAAGACCGTTGCTGTTGCAGTGACCCACTCCATGATGACCAAGGACTCCTTCCCAGGCAACGTTGTCTTTGCCAACTCTTGCGTTGAAATCGCCTAGCAAGATGAGTTTGTCCGCCTTTGGAACGTCGGCAATGACAGTGTGAAGTTCTTCATAAAACTTTGCCTTCACTTCATCTGTATTGGTCATGGTTGGAGCGTAGGCACTGATAATGGTGAGGTGTTTCTTTCCAGCCAGTGGGAGTTTCATGGTCATGAGCCTGTCGTTCACTCCCTTGGGAAGTCCAGCCAGCTTTCCGACAAGAGTTGTCTTAACTGCAAAACCAACGCTTGCTTCACGCCTCTCCTCGCTTGGTCTGCCACTCCAGTAAAAAGTGTAGCCAGATCCTCTTTCACAGAGCTCTCCTTCTCCCGCGAGCCTGGTCTCGCTCAGGGCTGCGACGTCGATGCCGTATCTAGCGAGTTCTTTTCCAATCAGGGCTGTTCTCCTCTGGGGTCTGTCCGCATCGTCCCTGTCCATGAGTGTGCGCACATTCCATGCGCCCAATATAAGAGGAACTATCCTCGTGCCACCTAACAATGCATTGTATCACAATTTCAGATTGATTGAACGTTCCGTAAATAAATTAATGAATTTTTAGTTTATCTCTATACAATTCAGTGAAGCAGTCTTCTTTGTTCACCTCCACGTGCTGGAGTTTAGTCCAGCCATCGATGACCACACGTTTCTTTACAGCAAGGGGAGATCAGCCGGTTTCAGTCTGTAAATGTTTGTCGCCCGTTGCATATTATATTGAACGTATCAATACTTTAAGTTCTGTATCATATATAAGGGATTTATAGTCAAAAACTTTGTTTTTAGGGGGTTGTTTAATTAAATACCTTATATTAACTTCACCGTCTTGTCGTCATCTCTGTCATTCGTCATCGGTCGGGCGGAAAAACAAAAGTCAAAATTGACACACTTCACGTGATGCCATCGAGCTGAAATTTTGCACATAGACTCGTGTCAATAACAACGCATCGTATCAAAATTTCAGATCGATCAAATGTACCGTAATTAAATTAATCCATTTTAGTTTATCTCTATATAAATATTTTTAGCGGGCTGCTTTTGTTTACATTCACGTGTCACGCTGAGTTCAGTCCAGCCATCCGTGGCCACACCTCCCCACCCCGTTTTACAGTAATGTGGAGTTAAGTCAGTTTCAGTCTGTAAATGTTTGTTCGTTTAAACATAATCAATACTGTTAGTTATGTCTCATATATAAGGGATTTATAGTCAAAAACTTTGTTTATACGGGGTTGTTTAATTAAATCCCTTATATTAACTTTACCGTCTTATCTCTCTCTCTCTCTCTCTGTCGTGATCTCTTGGTCGGGCGGACCAACAAAAGTATTTAAAAAATGACCCACTTCAAGTGATGCTATCGAGCTTAAATTTTGCACATAGACTTGTGTCACCTAACAATGCATTGTATCAAAGTTTCAGATCGATCGAATGCACCGTAATTAAATTAATGCATATTTAGTTTATCTCTATATAATTCAATGTAGCCGTCTGCTATTGTTCACCTCCCCCGGTTTTACAGCAAGGGGAGATCAGTCAGTTTCAGTCTGTAAATGTTTGTCGCGCGTTGTGTATTATATTGAAAATATCAATACATTAAGTTCTGTCTCATAAGGGATTTATAGTCAAAAACTTTGTTTTTACGGGGTTGTTTATTAGCCAATTAAATTTTTTGCCGCCATTCAAAAATGAAATGTTGATTTTTAACAAGAATGAAACCTTTCAGTGGGATTTGGTCTGTGACAGTGAGTTTATGTCTGATGTCTCACAGACTCTCCTCTCTCTAGGTCAGCTGGCAGGGGCCATCATCTTTACCAGTTTGGCAGACATGTAAGTCAAGAAACGATTATTTCACAGGACAGAAATGAAATGTTCTGGGGTGTTGAAAAGAAAGAGTAGAAGTGTTTTGAAGTTCTCATAAAATATTGACTTTCTTTAAATTAAGAAAATTTTGAAATTTTCTATTTAAATAATTTTATGAAAACTATTTTCATTCAAATTATATTCTTATTTACTAAAGTTTATTTTAAAGTTAACATACGTGTCGTACGTTCGTTAATTCATTTGGCTGTCGTTAAATTATGTTTATTGATCCAACAACAATATAATTGGTTTAGATAATTCACAAAAAATCTGATGGATTTGAAAACGTGTATTTGATCTTACAGCTACGGTAGGAAACCGAGTTATGTCATCTCTCATCTGCTGCTGTTTTGTGTTGCTGCAGGAATCGCATTCTCGCCAAACTTCCTCGTCTTTGGGATATTAAGATTTTTTTTAGGAGCTTTCCAACAGGTAGACCTTCATACATCCTTTTCACTGATTTTTTTTTAATGTTGCTGGTGTTTTTTATACTTACTAATTTAGGAGTTTACCGGATTTTGGCTACGGCTCCGGCAAATCCGGAATCCTGCCATTTTTACAAATCTGGGTCCGGTCGGATTTCACTTCCTAAATCTGGCCAAATCCGGCTCCGGTCGGATTTCAAAAATAATTTGAATCCGGTGCAGCCCATTACTAATTACAATATTTTAAAAAGATTAAGGCCAAGCGGTTAGATATTCTTTGGGCAAAAATGCATATAAATATTTTCTAATTTCAGATTAGAAGAACTGACGAAACGGTCCGGTTGGTTTGTCAAGTTATTCAATTAGTAAATTTGAAATATTGCTCTTGAGAGAGTTTTATTCATTGCAGCGTTTCTTATGTTGGTTTCCCTTTTTTCATTACGTATTTCTTATAATTTCTTATAATTAGTAATGCATAAAGTTAAAATTTTCAGAAGCTTACAATCACTCTAAAACACATGATCAGTGAAGGGACGTGAAATCCATTTCAGTTTCTAGTGTTGATAGACACAGACAGAAGTCCCTCGAACTCTTTTGAAGCAATTTCGCCTATGTTTTGAAATAATCTTACCGAGACTTTGATAGAACGTAAAAACAACAACCAGGCATTTAAGTAATTTATAAATGTATATTTCTTTGAAAGAGTTCTGAAATTAAAGCGCGGTGAGCTTGCCATACTTCATTGACAAAAGTGCTATAAAAGATATCACTGTCATTGTCATCATTATGGCAGCACATTATACATTTATTATTTTTAAAAAAATGATTTCACATTATGTACATTTTGATTTAATGAGAACCAAATAGTTGTTTTTAACCTCCCCGGCTATGTCTAGCGTGGGACTCGAAGTTAACATGTGTAGTCAACAATTATGACTCAAATGATTTGAAAAGTTGAAGAGTATTACAATTCATGTTTGTAAAAAAAATAATCCCTTCACAGGGAACGGGACTAATATCAAACGTCCTACTCTTGGAGATTCTGCCAGCTGAGAGGAGAGCTCTACCATCTCAAGTTGGGAGCTATGTCTGGGTGCTGTCCCTTCTTCTTCTCTGCCTCTGTGCTTACGTCACCAAAGATGTCAGTTGGCAGTACACGGAGCTGTTGCTTGCCGGATGTTCAATTTACGTCCTGTTCCAGTGGTGGTAAGGTGGATTGTCCTTAAGTGAACATATTTCAAATTTGCTTTTTGCGAAAAAATGTGTGTGTTAGATAATCACTTGAGGATCAGCTTTTTAAAGACAATAATTCTCATGGACCATTGTAATATTAGAGACCGTCCATAAATGACGTCATGCACCTACTGGGAGAGGGGAGTCACACATTAGTAACGATGTGTGACTAGCGGGAGGGGGTGTTTAAGAACTGGGACATCACTCAAATCGCGCAAATTTAAATAAAAGTTCCATTTCAATACTTTATTGCTTACAGTTTATGTAATGAAATTTTAAATAACTTCACGCAAGGTACGATATTAGAGTGCAGCCTTACACTAAAAACGTACTTAAATAACAATAAAGTGATTTGAAAGATGCTCATTTTAAAATAGGAAATACGGCCTTTACTGCTTCACAATCTTGTGACTTCATTTAGGGATGTCCCCTTTATTTCCTTTAATTAGTGGGTATATTGAGGTTAAATATTATATTTACAATTTAAAGAAATACTAGCTGAAATACCCGTCTTCTCCAGGACCAGTATTAAGGGTCCCATTTTGTACCCTACCCATTATGACCCCGATCAATAATGGGATTCCGTTCTTGGTCAAATACCTTTCCACCAATATGATTCCACATTTCTTTGAGATTACATACCCCATTATAAACCCATTGTGTAATGGGATCCCATTCGTAAAGTAATATCCCATAGCCTAAAGTGATCCCGTTTTTTGTAGAATCCCCTGCCCTCATATGATTCCATACTTCATTTGAGATTTCATGCCAATTTATGATCCAGTTACATAATGGGATCCCATTTGTGATGCAATTCCTTTTCCCGATGTGATACATCGACGGGATCACATATCCCAGTAGTATCCTGTTGCATAATGTGATCCCGTTCTTTATCAAATCCTTTTCATCACTATTATCCCGCTGCATAAGGGAATCCCATGCTTTGCCTAATCCCTTAAGCCAAGGCGATCCCATATTTTGATGGAATAACATACCAAAATGATTTCAGGCCTTATTTATACATATTTAAACGATTTTAAGTGGTTACAATTCAGTTATAGAAAATAAAATAAAATTAAAAGCTCAATATTTCGTTTCTATTTGTAGAAGTATCGAATATCGAATAAAATAAGAACGATAACTCTTGGTTCATTAAAATAATTATCAAAATTTGCATTCGATTTATTCGCAATTTAATTTAAAAAACGTTTAAGGGCCTCCCGCCCTAGACGTAACTGATGTAAATATTTTTTAAAAACTCTATATTTTGACGTGGATAATGGTGCATATATGTGCCAAGTTTGGTCGAGATCCATCAATCCATGTAAAAACGTATGCGTCACAATTAAAAAGTGACCCACTGCACGTAAAGAAACAAACAAACGATGTTTGATTTTTATATATATACTAGAAATATACCCGCGCTTCTGAAGCGGGAGTGTACTGCCTCAAAAGGTTTATTACGTAGTTGAAAATATGCCAATAATTATTCCTTAGTGTATAAGTGTGTGTAAGTGTATGCAACGATTTAATTTCGATCTTCGGGTTATAATATAACTAAACTAGACGCCCCGCGGCGTAGCATACACCGCAGACTTGCTCATGGAGAGTTCTTTTACCCCTTTAATGCACTTTATCAGGGCGCCTACGGTGCCGACCTTTTTCAAAAGCCAAACTAACTTGTCCTTGTTTGATCAATACGAAATATTAAACTTTCAGAAATGCACACTAAGTATTTTATAATAGGGGTTGTATGGCGCCTATGGCACCCCCTTTGTTTTTTTTTATGTTGTAATTAACCATCATCAAATCCTCTTTTTACATTGTTCCCTTTTTACAAAATTAAAATATCAGCGAAAGCAATGACGTCATATAATTATTTTTTTACAGCGCATATTTAATTTGCACACCTTTTGATGCATTGGTGCAGTAATTTGGTGCGCTGCTTTCTAAAATTAGTATCTGTTGCACATGCAGCTTCTTGTTGCCTCGCAGGGTCCGACCACGAAGAGAAATATATATATATAGATTGTGTGCTGAGCTTACTCTTAAGATTGAAACTTACAAATTGTCAGAAACATGCATATTAAAAATGTAATTTTCTAATTCTGAGATAATTTTACGTAATATAAATAGTGCTATGAAACTTAACATACTATTCGAAAAGGGTATTACTTTAATTTAAAATCATGCATACAAACATTTCTCATAGCTGTAGATCAAACGTAGCAAGTGATTACATTCGGAATAAAACACGTGTATTCTTTAATACGCTAATAGAAATTAAGGGAAGAGAAGAGAGTCTAATGAATCTAAAAAAATCAAATTAAATACTTCAAAATTATTTTTTATAAACAATTTGTTCTCTTTTTGTTCCTCTCATCAAAATGGTCCTGATTACTGATGGATTCCAATATCTAGTATGTTGCTTTTTCACTAAGTGATCAAATTCCTTATCAATCCCCGTTTTCCGATCATAAATTATATTTTATAAACTATATCATTAAACCCACTTTTCTCTATCCCTGTCCTTTTTTCCCTGTTTTTTGTTGAGATTAGATAGTTTATTTGCCAAGTATATATTAAATTGATTTATTCGCTAAAAACGTACGTGAAACAAAGATATACATTTTAAGGAAATAATGATATTGGTATCGTGGACAGAAAGGAGTAAACATATTAAGTTAAAAATCGTTCAGGTTCATGTGAACTAAGTTTGGTCTAGATATATCCATGAGTCCAGTAGCCAATGATATAATATAATAGTTAAGTTAATATAAGAGAAAGCGATTTTACTCAATGTTACGTTTAGTTCAGTCATGCTTAACTTATTAAGTATGAGTCTGAAAATATATAGACTTTTATTAATATGGGAAGTTGGACTATTTATTAAAAAAATTTATATATATATATATATATATATATATATATATATATATATATATATATATATATATATATATATATATATATATATGATTAAAGTATGTAGGCCTATTACTTCTATATAGGACTGTTGATGAATCGATACGATGGCTTTTGGCAAACAATAGGAAAAAGGATGCTGAGAAACTTCTGAAGAAAGCTGCAAGGATCAACAAAGCTGACTTTAAGAAGGTTGCTGTCATACTACAGAGTGACAACTTTCTTATGTCTGCCAACAACAGTCATGTCCAGAAACCGGCCCCAGTAAGTTGAAATTTTGCTATTTACCTTATATCTACTTGATAATCAATTGTTTTATTAGACTCAATTAAATGTGAGTCGGAAGAAAAATATATTTGATAATGCTTTTGTTTTTGTGCCTGTGTTTCTTGAAAAAAAGATCCAAGAATTCGAAGAAGTTTTGTCTCAAAATGAAGTCGAATTTTAGTTCATTCCCAACATTAATTAAATACTATGTTTAATATATATACTAGTGTATCACCCGTCAAAATTGACGGAAGTTTTCAAAATAAATACACATCAGATTAAAAAATAACGTAATACAAAACTTTCATTTTTATTTTTTATTTTTATTTGATCCATTTATTATCATATTGAACAATTTTATGCGGAACGTTCGAAAAGTGTTATTTTTGGGGCAGCACTATAAAACATAATTGATCGCAGCGCCACCTAACAGCATTACAAATTTCGCAGCGCCACCTAGTTACATCCATACATACAGACAACGGGATTATGTATATTGATATATAGATATATATATATTTATTTATTTATCCAATATGCTATTGATTGTAAATTTAAAATGGTTGGTTCATTTCCTGTCAGGGCAACAATGAAATTACAGAATCAGACCAGGTGGATATCAACAGTCACAGCAACGGGTACGTCGATTGTATCATGACGTCATCAGCTGCTTCTAATGACCATGTTCGGTTCTCTGCGTTTTTCAGAAATAAAAACGTTTTCTTAGTGACCGCTATCTCGAGTTACATGTGGTAGGTCGAATGTCACCTCAGATCCCACCATCTCTAATTAGATGTGTTAAGAATTTTTTAATATCTTTTATATGCGACTATCTCTAGTTTTTATGTTTTTTAGTAAGTCATTTGGTCATCTTTGGTTTACTTGATTGTAAAGAAAGTTTTATATTCCCTTTATTTAATGAACTTATTTAGAGCCAAATAACTAATATTATTTCAAAATACTTAATTTACTTGAAAAAGAGTTTAGAAAGCTCAGACGCGATTATGAAACAACCCGAAATTAGGGGCTACTCAGTTTCAAAAGAGTAGAATATTCCTCCTCACCATCATATAACTTAAATTTGTTGTGTCTTCTTATTGGGGACATCGAGTATACTTTTCTCACCACAACGTTTACTGAAAATTGGCTATTTAGTCATTGTTTAATAAATATCTTTAAATTTAACAAAGTTAACAATTTTAATATCTTTTTTTTTACGTTATAAGTATAAAATGTTAATATTAATATTAAAAAGTACAAGCAGCAAAACATTTTGAAATAATATATAACTAGATAACTAGATAACTAGATAACTAGATAACTAGATAACTAGATAACTAGATAACTAGATAACTAGATAACTAGATAACTAGATAACTAGATAACTAGATAAATAGATAACTAGATAACTAGATAACTAGATAACTAGATAACTAGATAACTAGATAACTAGATAACTAGATAACTAGATAACTAGATAACTAGATAACTAGATAACTAGATAACTAGATAAATAGATAACTAGATAACTAGATAACTAGATAACTAGATAACTAGATAACTAGATAACTAGATAACTAGATAACTAGATAACTAGATACGAACCGCGGCGTAGCATACTTTGCAGATTTGCTCATGGATAGTGCTAAGAAATGGAGAAAAGAACGGACACAAACTACAGCACGAAGAAATCAAAACATCGCGAGTGAAAGTCGGTGAGGGGTGGAGGGTACCACCAACGAATTGTTGACCTCGATACATTCGCAATGCGGTAATCCACATGTCCACCACCCTTTACCACACTAGCTTGCCAACCATAAACTGTGATAGGCCAACCCTAGCGAAGGTCAGCCATGTTCGCAAAAAGGGGGAAAAGAACGGGCACAAACACACTTTTAAAAAATTAATTTAAAAATTAAGTTTTCGCGTGGGCTTGAACACAGGACCTTCCGCATGTCAGGCGGACGTGATAACCACTGCACTACGAATCCCATGTTATACTGTGAAGGAACAACGTAACTAAATGCAAGAACCATTGTTGGTCTCGAGACATGCCAACCATAAACTGATTGGTTGAACTCAGCGAGGGTAATTCGTAATGCTTCACATACTCGCTTCGGTGAATTATATATATATATATATAAATAAAGGTAAAAAAGGATTTTTAAAAACCACGTTTTTACAAGTGGACTAAAAAGAAGAAAATAATTTAAAACTTATAAGTTCATGTACTTCGATTTAATATTACTAAAAACGTGGGGCGGGCGCTTATGAGGTTTAACATATGCGGTTCACTCATTCTCTCACTTATAGATCTATGTTTTGCCTTCTAAATTAGAAATCTTAAATTTTTATACCAAATCACCCGCCTTACGTTTTTAGTCATATTAAATCGAAGTACTTGAACTTATAAGTTTTAAATTATTTTCTTCTCTTTAGTCCACTTGTAAAAAAACGTGGTTTTTAAAAATTATTTTTTTACCTTTATTTATTTTATTCTTTTTAGTCCACTAATAAAAACGTGGTTTTTAAAAATAATTTTTTACCTCTATTTATTTTACCAAACACCTCATCAGCGCCCGCCCAACGTTTAATAACAAAGCGATGAGGTCACGGGGTGAACTCGCCACGTGAAATGAAACTACGTCAGGCGGGTACAGATGCTTATATAAAGATAAACTAAGAAATGCAGTAATTTAATTACGGTAAATTCGATCGATCCGAAATTTTGATACAATGTATTGTCATCCAAGATCTATCTGTGGTAAAATTTTGAGATCTCTAGAACCATCATAAGTGCTTTAACTTTACGTTGGCAGATTTGAAAAATCTTGGACAGACACACAAACAATGCCACAGGAACGAAAGCGAGTTAATAAAAACGTGGTAAAATATAGATGCTTATTAGCTGCAGAGATGGTCATGAGACTCACCTTAAAACATATTGATGGCGGCCATGAATGGCTTGCATCATATAAATTACGCAACATTATATAGGTATACAATAAGACTCACACCATATATTGGGGTATCTCGAGATACGAATGCTTAAAGATATGGAAGATCCACGAACAAAGGGCCACTGGAACATTTTTTTTTCAAGATATGAAAAAAATTCATGATACAAAAAAAAACACACAGCTGACAACACTGGAAATAACGTGATGTCATTCAATGTGCCACCAAAATTTCTGCTCTCTTATTGGTCAATTTCAGCCCTATTGCTGTGTCGCAGTTGTGTGTACGTGTTTGTCATGCATGCTTTTTTTTATTAAACGCTTTTATTTAAGTCACACTGTTTGTATGTTGTATCCATCTATCCATCCTTCCTTCAAATATTGAAACGTAAAATTATACCCACTTCTGATGGTCCTAGAGATCTCAAAATTTTACCACAGATAGATCTTGGATGACAATGCATTGTATCAAAATTTCAGATAGATCTAATGTACTGTAATTAAATTAATCAATTTTTAGTTTATCTCTATTTATCATTATTTAGAATGTATAGTCGTCTGCTACAGTTGACCTCCACGGCTCACTGGTTTCACTCCAGCCCTCGTTTACCAAATTCCCGTGTATACATCAAGGGCAGGGGAGATCAGCGCTTTTCAGTCTGTAAATGTTTGTAAATAAAAGCGTGTCCTTTTTAAAAAAAGATTTTTTTTACATTTTACTTATTACTGTGTAGTTTGTTTGGTGTTGGTGTCCTAAATTCGTGATTATTTTCGTGAAATCTTTGGAAAAGCTTATTTTTATGGCAATGGCTTCAAAGAAATTAATAATTAATCACCTCACTCGAAAGGTAAAAGTTCTCATTTTTATACATATTATTTTCATTTATTCTATTCTGTTTTTATTGTTTTATTATTATTTATACTAGAGTATCACCCGTCAAAAATGACGGAAGTTTTCAAAATAAATACACATCAGAATAAAAAAATAATGTAATACAGAACTTTCATTTATTTTACCTATTTTTATTTTATTCATTTATTTTTCTATTTAACAATTTTATACGGACGATCGAAAAGAGTTATTTTTTGGTGCAGTAATTTGGTGCGCTGCTTTCTAAATTAGTAGAGTCACGAACAGGACAGACGGGACGTGACATACATGCAAATTATGTATGTTGTTATTTGTTTTAAAATTTGAACTTTTAAGGATTGAAGAATACTACATTGTTTTTCTATAGTTTACTACGATAGTTTCCCTTTTATACCCCGTTTTTATTACTTTGCTTTCGTTCATGTTTGTCTGTTGCAAAATTTTAACTTGTTTTCGTTCCTGTTTGTCTTTTGCAAAATTTCAAATTTTCCAACGTAAAATTTAACTACTTCTGATAGTCCTAGAGTTCTCAAAATTGTATCACAGATAGATCGTAGATGAAAAATGCATTGTATTAAAATTTCAGATCCATCGAATGTACCGTAATTAAATTTATGCATTTTTAGTTTATCTCTATATATCATCTGTATCCTTCTGGTATTGTTGACATCAACGTGCCACCGGAGTTCACCCCAGCCATCGATGACCACTTCCCCGTGTTTAACAGCAAGGAGAGTTAAGTCACGTTTAATAATTAACATAAAAATAATAAAATTTCCGATATACTTATACTTATATATTTTACACTTATACTAAAAAGAATAAAATAAATTGAGGTAAAAAAGATTTAAAAACTTCATTTTTATAAGTGGACTAAAAAGATGAAAATAATTAAAACTTATAAGTTCAAGTTCTTTGATTTAATATGACTAAAAACGTGGGCCGGTCGCTTATGAGGTTTTACATATTCAGTTCACTCATTCTCTCCCTTATAGATCTTTTTTGCCTTCTAAATTATTTATCTTTAATTTTTGAACCAAACACCTCATAACAACGTTTTTAGTCACATTAAATTAAAGTACTTGAATTCATAAGTTTTAAATTATTTTCTTCTTTTTAGTCCACTTATAAAAACGTGGTTTTTAAAAATCTTTTTTTAAGTCTATTTACTTAGTGTTGATCTGTGTGGCTTTTAGTGGATTAAGTATATTACATGTTAATCTTTGTTTAACAAACGAAATATCCAAGATACGAAAGCCACCCCGGAACGGATTAATTTCTTATCTCGAGGTACCAATGCATTTTTTAAAAATGGTTCACTCTCTTGCAATAATTTGGATTAAATAACCATATACTTTTAGGCGATCGAGGTCTACTAATACAAGTATTGGAGTCTAAAATTGCCACCTCCACACACTTACATATTCTTCCACCACCATCCCCCCTGTACAGTCAAATCTCTCATAACGAGAACCTCTCATAACGAGTTTTTGGGATAACGAGCAAATTTTTTTTTAAAGTTGCTCCCTTAGGGAGCGAAGATTCGCATAACGAGTTACGCAGAAAGGGAAAGTCCTTTTTAAAAAAAAATTCATTTGTTAGCCG
>CALYLW010002388.1:7693-59792 GCA_944989445.1 Ampullaceana balthica | reverse complement strand
TGTCAGTTGTTCCAGTCCACCATAGAGTTTGTCATCGAGGGTAGCTTCCTGGGGCCATATGTCTGTCCGGGTATGGTGGTACAGAGGGCAGTTTTGGAGAACATGTTCCGCATTTCCGCAGCTATCCCGCAGGGGCACATTTCGCTTTCTCCAATTCGAAGTTTGCGGAACATGTGTTGCCTTAGTTTGTTGTGGCCCGTCCTTAGCCTGAAAATGATGTTTTGTGATTTGCGGGGGAGTTTGAAGTATGCATCACTTTTTGGGTGGTTTTCTTTGAGCTCGGACCATCTTTCAGATTCACTTCTTTTGAGCATTGCCTTGATTTCTTCGTGGTGTAGAGATGGCTCTGCCTGGTTTTGACTGCCTCCAGTTTTTGCCAAGGAGTCAGCAGTGTCATTTCCTTCAAGTTCCACATGTCCAGGGATCCATTGGAGAATAAGTTCTTTTGTTATTTTGCTCAGTTTCAATAGTTCTGTACTGAGTGTCTGATTGATCAAAGTGTTTGGGTTTTTTGAGAGACTGAAGCACTGATCTTAGCATCAGTGAGGATGACAATCTGGCTGTTTTTAGAGTGGGGGTCACTTGTTAGAATTTTTGCGGCAAGCTCTAGTGCTTTCCTTTCAGCTCTAGTGCTATCTGAGAGACTTCCTATGGCAGTTGCTTTTTCAAGGTGTTCTCCGTTAGGCCACTCTATAAGAATGCCGGCTCCTCCATTTTTTGTGGCTTTTTCTGAGGAGCCATCGGTGTAGACTCTTATCCAGGAATTTTCAGGATATTGTTCTGTTGATGATGTTATTTACTGTTACTCTTAGTATGTCAGTTGTGTAGTCAGATTTTTTTCCTATGCTGATTAAGTTGTCTCTGATTATTAGAGGTGGACTTGGGTCCCAGGGTGGGAAGTGGCTGTGGGGATGTGTCGCTTCAATCACAATGTTATCAATTTTATGTTTGGATTTTAGATGTTTGGCTTCTTGTATAAAGTTTGTTCTTTGGAGTCTTTTAGTTGAGTAGGATTTTTGCAGCTTGGGTTTTAGAGGGTGATGTACTGATGCTTCTAATTTGGTGAACTGTGTTAAGGTTTTGGATTCTCGTCTAACTTCCATAGAGCTTAGGGTAGCTAGGTCCTCCATTGCTCTGATTGGGGTAGTTTTCATTGCTCCTGTAATTATTCGAAGCCCTAGGTTTTGAACTTTGTCTATTTTTTGGAGGTTGGATTTTGCTGCTGTGCTCCACACTGTGGATCCATATTCTAGGGTAGGTCTTATATAGCTGGTGTATGTTTTCTTCAGGATGGAGTGGTTTGCGCCCCAGTCTGAACCAGCTAGTTTTTTCATCAGCGCCAGTCTTTGGATTCCTTTTTTTTGTGCGTTATCTATTTGGTTTCTCCAGGTTAGCCTTGGGTCAAACGTAACTCCTAGATATGTCGGATTGTCATTTTTTTCCAGGACTATTTTGTCTAAGGTTAGTTTGATACTTTGTTGTTTGGTTGAAAGGGAGAAGATTGTGTAGGTAGTTTTTTTGGAATTTATGGTCATACCCACATTCTTAGACCATAGGTTGAGGTTGGTCAGTGCATCTTGTAGCCTAAATTTTGAAGTGCCTGTGTATTCTTCTGTGCTAAGTAGAGCCAGATCATCAGCGTACATGCTGCCTTTTACTTTTCTAGGAATAATTTGAAGTAAGTCGTTTATAAAAATTAGAAACAGTGTGGGTGACAGAACACCTCCCTGGGGGACTCCATTGTGTATCGTAGCTGTGTTGCTCCTTTTTCCTTGCATTTTGACTAGAGCCTTGCGATTAGTTAAATATTCTGTGATCCAGTTTAACATTCGGTGGGATACATGGGTATTTTGTAGCTTTTGAATTAAACCTTCTTTCCAGACCTTATCAAATGCTTTTTCTAGGTCAACCCAGACAACGGTGGTTGATTTCTTTTCCTGGAAGCCGTCTTCTATTTCTTGGGCTATGTATGCTATTTGATCTTCTGTTGATCTGCACTTCCTGAATCCTGCCTGTTCATCTGCCAGTATATTTTCGGATTCAAGTATCCACATCAGCCTATTATTAACCATTCTTTCCATCAGTTTGCAGACGCAACTGGTCAGACTTATTGGGCGGTAGCTGTCAACTTGGCTCCTTGGTTTGCCAGGTTTTGGTATTGGAATCATGATAGCTTTTTTCCAAATAGTTGGGATTTTTCCAGATTTCCAGCTGGCATTGAATATTTGTAGTAGTTTTTTCTTAGCCAGGGGTCCTAGGTGAATGAGCATATCATTTGAGATCTTGTCTGTTCCTGGAGCTTGTTTGGGTTTGAGGAGTTTCAAAGACTCCTTGAGCTCTTTCATACTTAGGTTTGAAATCATTCCATGAGAGTGTGGTGTACCCATTGTCCGAGCCTTTTCTATTTTAGCTTTAACTTCTTTGGATCTTTGTTCGCTGATACTTATATTACCCACGGTACTAAAATGGGTTAAAAAATTTTGAGCAGCTTCACGGCCTGTGAGTTTTTTATTGTCTGCTTCTAGGACTATTGGAGAAGATTGGTTTTCCTCTTGGTTAAGACTTTTTGCAATATTCCATAGTTTATGTCCATCTCTGTCTACATTTAGTTGTTCGGTTTTTTCGTGCCAGTTTTTCCTTAGAGAAGAGAGATGTTCCTTTCTGAAGATTGCATTTGCCGCTTTTAGTTGGATATTGTTTTCTACTGTTGGGGATTTTTCTGCTAGATTTCTTGCGTTGATGGATTCGTTGTGAAGTTGTTCTAAATGTTGAGACCAGTTTGGTATGTAATTTATTCTGGCTCCCCTGGGGATAGATTCCTTAGCGGCTTTGAGGAGAGCTCTTGAGAAATCAGAGTAGGATTTGTTTACCCGGTTTGTTTTGCAGTTGATGTTCGTCATATATTCATCTGCTAAGCGGGAAAAGAGATCCCAGTTTGCTTTCTTGTAATTCCATCTGGGAAGGGTGGAGTTTTCTATTGGCAGTTGATTGGTTTCTATGTGTATGAGAATTGGTCTATGGTCACTAGTAGCAAGTTGGTCAGCGACTTCTCTTTTACTTCCTTTGGATAATTTGTTTGTAGCAAAGGCTAAGTCTGGTGTTGATGTTGTCATCCACACTCTGGTGTAGAAGGTAGGAGTGTCTTCTGGTTGGTTTAGGAGAATTAGACGGTTTTCAGTTTGCCACTCTTCAACTTCTTCTCCTCTGGCGTTTAGATCTGAGTATCCCCAACTCTGGGAATGGCTGTTCATATCACCCAGTATTAGATATTCTTCATTGTTTAGAATTTGAATTCTCTCGAGTTCTAGTTCTTTGTCTGGTGGGCAGTAGCAGTTGAAGACGTTTATGTCCCCTCCTGGGAGGATTAGCTTGGTCCCTAATATTTCTGATTGAGTTGAGTTGGGTATAAAGATATCTGTAGTTGGTATGTTGTTTTTAACTAAGGTTAGAATTCCCCCTTTGGTTCTATTTTCTCTGTCTTGTCTTAGACATGTATAGCCTCTAATAGAGAAGCGCAAGTTGTTGTTGAGGTGCGTTTCTTGGATGCATGCCACATCTATTTCATTTTTATGTAGGAAGATCTTTAAGGCTTCTTTTTTCTTTTGGATGCCCTCTGCGTTCCATTGTAGAAAGACTAAATTCTGTTTAGTTTTTCTTAATTTAATTTGGTCAGTAGGGTTTACTTCCTTTTCTCTGCTCCTGACTCCACGAGCAGAGGAGGAAGAACCACCAGCTCGCTTGGGTGGGCTCCTTCGAGGCGGAGAGCCCGGCCCCCTACCTGCGCGGCGGGATTCCACAGGCAGGACGCCACAACTATATTTATTAACTTCTATTTCCTCCATCATTTTGAGTTTTGCGTGCCGACGAGTTTTGCGCCAATTGGCCCGTGGTCTCCGACTTCAGCCTGCTGTTTTTCTGGATGTGCTTCCATAGCCTTTGGTCAGTCAAGACCATCTGCAAGGCAGCAGTTGATTTTTTTCAGAGTTTTCTCTCCTAGATGAATTGCTATCCCTAGCTGACGGACTCATCTATCCGGGTTTAGAGTTTGAGCGCTCTATGTTCGCTTTTTGCAGTCATTTCCTTGGGTTTATGAGGCATTTTTTAAAGAGTATCCTTACCACGGGATACCCCACCTCACCCTCCACGACAGCAAACCAGTTGGTCCGCGGCCGCTTATTCAATATTCACGGCTAACCTTTATATCTAAAGGTCGTTCCTCTATCCACCGCCTGAGGACGCGCTTGGTAGGAGATGGTAGCTCCCCCAAGAAACAAACCCGTAAAAACAAAGTTTTTGACTATAAATCCCTTATATATGAGACATAACTAACAGTATTGATTATTTTCAAACATTTACAGACTGAATCTGTCTTAACTCAACTTTGCATCATAACCCTAGTGGGGGGGGAGGGGTGGGTGGGGGGTGAGAGGAGAAAAGTCTGGTCACCGATTCGCTTGACCGAGCTCAGAGTGACACGTAAAATGTAAACAAAAGCGCCCGTCGCTTCGTTGGGTCGCCTCAATGCGTCAGCTCAAAATTTCACGTGGGAAAAAAACAATAACAAACAGTGAATTTAAATTACATACATCATATAAGGATAAACAAAAAATGCATTAATTTAATTACGGTACGTTCGATCGATCTGAAATTTTGATACGATGCATTGTTAGGTTAGACGGGTCCGTGTGCCAAACTTCAGTTCGATCGGATCACGGGAAATGGGTCATTTTCGACTTTTGTTTTTCCGCCCGCCGAGCCCATGAGAGAGATGATGAGAGAGAGACAGACAGAGACGGCCGCGAAGTTAATATAAGGGATTTAAAAAGCAAGCTTGTTGAGTTAAAGTCTGGGATGTGTCAGCAGCAGACACTGCTTTCTGCTTTTAGCAAAGAAGGTGTCACTTCAACTGAGGCAAGTTATGTCATCGCTTGGAATATTGCTCGTGCTAAACGACCTTATTCTGATGGGGACTTTAATAAGAAAAATATCGAAGAAGTATTTTCAATATTAGATTTTAAAAATTCCAGACTTCGGCGACTGATAACACAAATTCCAATTTCACGCCATACCACTGAGAGACTTATTTATATTAACGCTGATATTGAAGGGAAAATGAGGAAAGATTTAAAGAATTGTGTAGCATTCAGTTTGGCTCGTGATTAATCAGCAGATATTCAAGATACGCCACAATTGGCGGTGTTCGTTCGTTATGTTTCATTAGACGTGGCTGTAAAAAAAGAGCTATTAAACTTGGTGACACTGAAAGATACCACTCACGGTATTGATGTAAAAACGCCCTTGATAAAATACTGATGGATGCTAAATAGATTTGTAAGTGTGGCAACGGATGGAGGAATTTTTCATTGCAAGTGGGGATCAATTTCCCTCTAAAGTTCGCTGATCCGTGTGCAAAGTAAAAAAAAACAACTCGTGTGCAAAGTTGCACAACATCGATTTTGTGTGCATTTAAAAAAAATTCTGCACCCTAATTCTAAACTGCTGCGATGCGTCGGTAAGATATCCGCGTAGCTGCAGCGCAGCTTAAAGGGAACATTGGTGGGGACGTGAGCGATAATGTCTCAATACGGCTTTCAAATTTGTTGAATATTTATAAAATGGCTCTCACTTACTACAGGTCTGGCCACCCCTGTACTAAGGGATGAATTAAATATTAAAAAGATAACTCTAACACATTGAATTATTTGTATCCCTTAAAAAGGAGGGAGGGTGCATTGTCAAAGTTAAATTTTTAAATATACTTAGAGCTTTAAGTGGTAAATTAATTTAGAAATCATAATTGCAAACGCAACATAAATAAAGTCAAATTACTTCTGCATATTTATCTGGATAATAACAAGGTTCCAATTTAAAAAACAACAACAACAACAAATGTTTAAATTAATAAAATTTAAATAAATACTGACCACTTGTAGACCATACGTAATTTCTAACATTTCATTTAAGCCTAAAGATGGCAACACTGACACTGAGATTATGTTGTATCTCTTGCTTCTACAGGTAAGAAAAATGTTAGGAAAATAATGTCAAAACGGTTTATCTGAAATTTCAAAATTATAAAAAATATCTTCATAGCATATTCACTTTATGCCATTTTATTTTTTAAAAAGTTATATTTATGTAACACACATTTTATTTAATTTTATTTAGGTCTATAATAAACGAGTTTCTGCTTCAGTTGCCTTTTTAGTTTTTATTTACATTTTTGTTTTCCAAATGTAGCCTCAAACCCCCCCCCCTCCCAAAAAAATGGATAATGGATATTGAAATCAGCACCGATTTTCTTCTTGTTCACAACTCTCTACATATATACATTTCAATGATCATATTTCTGGGTTATTGAATAAAAAACTTTGATCATGAATAGAATTTCAGCAATAAGTTTCCAATATTGAAAATGCATTAAAATAACCAATAAAATACACTCAAGCACTTTTCAAAATGACCAATCTAGTTAACGTATATTCTTCGAGAAGGGGTGGCCTCTACGGGGCTCGGCGGACGAGTAAGGTCGCGGGCCGCGGACCTGGCCACGACCCGTGACCCGAAACCGTCAACTTCTGGCAGGCAATTCCGAAGTCCGATATGTTAGGTGTTAGGTGATAGTTACATATGATTACAGTCGATGTACGGATCTTAGACAAAGCATTTTAGATGCATTGTCGATGATGAAAACCAAAGTACCCGTTTAGGGTTGGGTAAATCCGAAGCGACCGTTTCATCCCCCTCATTTTACTAGAAACGCTATTGAGCGGTGCCGGTTTAGAGCCAGGAGCGCCAGTACGGATTAACAAAAGGTACCGCGAATAACGCAGCAGACGCCAGCTCTGAGGAAACATTCCAGTGAGGGTTACACCCTAGGTAGGTCTTCGATGATCCCCCGTTTTGCGGCGGTCCTAACCATGGAGACCCGTATGCTTTGCCGGGGTGGCGCCAAAGTGGTAGCGGGTCGTAGTATGGAATTCCAACCCTCCTTGTGAGGCCAATTTTTTGGGAGGCATTTTAGACTTTATCTCCTTGATGCCCAGGTGGCCGCTTCAGAAGTGACTGACCGCTTCCGTTCTCAGCTGTTACGTCTCTTTGGGGGCCAGATAGCTGAGAGGGCCTTCCGGAAAGACCCATAAAGAGCATTAGGCTCATATTGTTATAATTTTTTCATTGAAATATTTAACCAACATTGAAATATTTAACCAACATTGAAATATTTACCCAACATTGAAATATTTACCCAACATTGAAATATTTACCCAACATTGAATTATTTACCCAACATTGAAATATTTACCCAAAATTGAAATATTTACCCAATATTGAAATATTTACCCAAAATTGAAATATTTACCCAACATTGAAATATTTACCCGAAATTATGGAAATTGGACTGAACATTCTGGAACACCATTACTCCACATTTCAGTGTCTCTGAATAGGATGAGAATATGTTGTGTTTTAATAATTATTTATAAAGAGTTAAAGTTCAGTAATAACAGTCCAACATTGCCAAACAGATCTTCTTAGAGCTGAGTTTATCTTCTAAATTAATCCCAACAGTCATTTACATCTTTTATATATTAAAATTATGTGATTAAAAGATTTTAAATTGATATTTTTTTACTTTTAGGCTATATGACTCATTGTTGTAAATATTTTTGACTAGAAATATACCCGCACCTCGTAGCGGGAGTGTGCTGATCTTTTTTCCCAGCATTAGTTGCTGGTTATTCCAATTTTTATTTGCCAAGTTATATCTCAGATTCATCTATTAGTTAAGATCTTATGGGAAACAGAGATATTCCATTTTAAGGGAAAACAGTTAAATATCATTAAATTTATTTAAGAAAAAAAGAGAGAAAAAAAACAGACGTAATTATTTAATTTTTACCATTTTACCGAGTGAGATGTTTTAGTTTAATGCAGTGCCTTTTAACATTACCTTACTATTTAAAAGATATGATTTATTGAATAATGAATCTTGACGACCATAACAACTAAATTTACTATTTCATTCCCACTTGTACTAAATAAACATAACTAATAGGTTTTCCAAAAGAGCTCTACCACCCTCGTCACTCAAAAATTTCATATATAATTACGACACTGCATAGTAACACAATTGTAAGTAATACAATATTTGTAACAGCGTCTATGAGATAAAGAACATGTGGCACTATCCCTTAAAAAGGCAAAGGCTACATAACTCATAGCACCAATAAACAAAATTATAAATGTACTTTCTAAAGTACTTTTTTTAAAAAACCGTCGTATTAAAATGATATCAAGAAAATGTGCACACCATATTTAGACAATAAAAGATTATAGAAAGCTGGCCGCATAAAATAAAGTCTTGTTTAAAATAAATGTACTGGACCAAAATGACTTTTCCTTTTGACGTATTAAAACTTGTTTCAACAGGAAATAAAATTTAAAGAAATTTATGTCTCTAAATTTTACGATATATAGTTACTAAATTTACTGTTTTTATGAAGAAATGTGTATAATTTCAAAAAACGAATCAAATTTGTGTTCCCTATTTCTGATAAGGCATCATATTTTGTAAATTATATTTACAATACACACACACCAGATTTTTTTTCTGAAGAAAAAAAAACAATTTTAAAAAATAAAATAATATATATATATATATATATTTATCCCTATATATATATTGCGCCTAAGCGCGTCTGAGTGTGGGTGCTCGCTATGCGGGGTAACTCCCGAAAATAAAATAAATTATTGAAGACGTAAAATAATAAAAGTTTTGGTGTCTAGATTAACAAGACGGCGTTTCTCGCCATAAAATATTTGTGACTTTTACGTCATAGTTCGAGCTCATATTAATTTGTAAAATGGAAACAAAGTAAAAAGAGCCGCGGTTATTTCAATGAAGTGTGATTTTTTTAATGGTACTATCTGTTTGTGTGTTTATGTTTGTGTGTATAAGTGTGTGAATAAAGTGAGTGTGTGTGTGTTTATGTTGTGAACTAAATGTGATGAAACGGTTTATTTTTATGTCTGATAATGTTGCGCCTTTAATAAGAATACGTATAATTTTTTTTTAAATTACAGAATTAATATGTGTTTGCAAATTACATCTTTACACTGTTTCCTTTATGTATTTTCGAGATGTATTTTATTCAGCCGTTCGAAAAATTTATTTGCTTTGGTCTTTCTCCAGATGTCTACATTTATGTTCAACGTTAATCTACCTAACATTTTTGTTTACAAACCATAGTCATTGTTTTTTTAGCGCAATATTTTAACAATATTTATATACTATTATTTTCTATTATTTTCTTTATTATCAAATACACAGTATCATTTTACCACTTTTCTTTATATCTTTTATATGTTTAATTTAAATACTTATTGTAATTGACATTTTACAAGTTAGTTCTAAATAATCAAATACTAATCAAATACTAACAATGTATTCAATGCATTAGAGAAAGAAAGCACATGAGTGAAACCAGATACCAAACACTATAGCTTAGCCACTGTTAATATTCTTTTTGCATAAATTAAGTCAAACATGCTAGGTAAGTTATATTTATCAATGATTCTTAGGTGGGATATTTATTTTCCTTCGGTGCTTAAATAGTTTACACGATTTTTTTTTCTGGAACGATTGCTCCATAAACTGCCCCAAGGAAATAGAAGGAATGAAAAAAAAATCGGTACTGTTTATAGACGAAAATGGATTATATATAGGAGTTATATGCACGGACTAATGAGTGTGGTTAATAAGTGGAACAGCTATTTTTATATTGAGTACAACTTTATGACCTTTTGAAATGTACCATTTATTGGTGGGGTAAGAGTCAATAATATCGCCCAACCCTGGATGACATAAACACTATAGCTTAGCAACTGTTTTTATACTTTTTGCATAGATTAAACTAAATCAGCAGGGTAAAATTTTAAGCCCAGACCTTGCGATTCAAAATGTTTCTTTAAAACAAATAAAATCCATGCACACTTTAGTTAAGCATCAAAATTCACATAAATAATATGCTTTTCCCATAAAAAATCATTGCTAAGAAAGGTATTTAAGAACTTACAAAACTAAAACATTCATTTAAAAAATAGTTACATTTCTAGAACAATGAGTTGCGTGGCACACACTTCGGGTATAAACTGTACGGTTCTTTAAGGTATACATATATTTAGTGCAAAGACATATCGCGGGTATTAAGACTCATATATAGGTTCTAGCTTCAGAAAGTGCGTGCTCAAGCGAAAAAATACACTAAAAGCAACTGATATTTAGACAGCTTGATTTTATTTGAGCAATATTATGCAACGAGGATACATTTTTGTATAAAGACTGATTTCAAAGGCAGATCATGTTGTTTACTAAATGGCAGTTTTCTATTAAGCTGTATACACTTTCTTGAAAAAATTCTTTTTAAATTATTCTGATTTAATATCAAATGCCTACAAATATATGATATATATTAAAACCATTACCGAATATGTCATTTTATAAGCTAAAAAATGCTACAACGAAAAAAGGCTCAACGAAAAGTAATCCTTTATTTTAGTGGAACAAGTATCTGCCAACTTATTGCTTTGTTAATACTAGAAGAAAAGAGTGGAAAGTCCTTTCAAAATGACGCAATTTATTAGAAAATAAATCTCTAAAGGAATTAAAAAAAAACAAACATTGTTTTTATGTTAATATTCGTGTGAAAAGAAAATAAGAACCATGCACCCGTAAACCATATTTCCACCCTCCACTAAGCATACATATTCAAATAAATATTATCTGGCTCAATGAATTCGTCTTAAACTAATTTCATGCTTAAACTATACAATGGAATTGGTGTTTTTCAGAGCATTTTCCTAGAACCAAAGGAATCATATGGAAATATATATATATATTTTTTTATTCATGTGAAAATAAATTGAGCCTTGCTGATTAGATTTTTATAACTCTTAAAGTACCTTTCATATTCTGTAGGAGTATATCATATAGAGAAAAGCATGCGTTATTAAAGCAGACATACCAAAATTGATGGTTAATATTAAATTCATCATACTTTCTATTTTCTCGACACACATATCGTGAATTTTATAAGACGTGGTTTGATTTATCACTACCCTAATTTCATGATGCATTTACATTCAATTTTAAGGGAAATTTGAGACCCAAAACAAAATAAAGTTATTTTTTAATTGTGCCTACCCCTGTTCTGGCAAAAAATACACTATCAGCAACTGATATTGTGACATAACAACTTGATTTTATTTGAGCAATACTATACAACGATGATAAAATTTTGTATACAGACTGATTTTTTAAAAACTATTCTGTTTTAAAATCAAATGACTACATAATATATGTTATATATTAAGCCCTAAATTATATGTCATTTTATAAGCAAAAAAAGCTACAAAGAAAAAAGGCTTGAATATAAATACAAAGAAAAATAATCCTTTATTTAAGTGAAACAAGTATCTTCCAATGTATTGCTTTGTTACTATGTTAAACAAATATCCTATTCGTCTTGAACTAATTTCATACTTAGCTTATAAAATGGAGTGGGTGATTTTAAGAGCTTTTCCCTAGAACCAAAGGAATCAAAGATATTGTTTTAACTTTTTGATTTATGGAAAAAGAAATTTAGCCTTGCCCATTAGATTTTTGAAACTGTTAAGGACCTTTGTTATTCTGGTAAAGTATATCGAGAAAAGCGTGTGTTATTAATGCAGAAATACCAAAATTGATGGGAAATATTTAAATTCATCATACTGTCTATTTTCTAGACACACATATCGTGATTTTTATAAAGAAGGGGTTTGATTTATCACTACCCTAATTTCCTGATACGTTTACACTCATTATTAAGGGGAATGTGAAACTCAAATCCAAATAAAGTTATTTTCATTGTGCCTACCCGTAGCATCGCACGGGCATTGCTCTCGTATATATATATATATATATATATATATATATATAATATATATATATATATATATATATATATATATATATATATACATTTAAAGAAAGATTCAAACGTCTGTTAATAAGCACATCTGAAAAATGATTAAAATATAATTTTAAATATGGCCTATGTAATTTCGACTACAAAGGAATGAACATAAAATGTTCAATTCGCAATTCATATTAATTAAGCGTTTTTAGGATCACCTTATTAACTTTAGTCAACTTCTGTTAATACGTTCGGTAGCGAAAGTTTATAATGTATAGTGTATTTATATATAAAGCTTATGTAAACCTTTTTAAAGTTTAAGTTTATTTGACATAGGTCATCGCTTTCCACATAAAATAAAATCGCTACATCTATGGTTTTTAATTAAATGTCGAGTTATAAATTATATTTAAAAAATCTCAATTTCATTCACACCTGTAAAATATTAATCCAATGCATCGTGGAAAAATTGAAATAAAATAATTTAAATGCATATCTAATATATAAAGCTCAGTTTATGTTTGTATGTTTGTTTGTTTGTATCCATTGAAAAAAGGCCACTGCTTTGTTGACATTTTTCCAAAAGATCTATTCCACTGTCGTCACTAAAAAAGCTGATATATATTTACGACACTGCATCGTAACACAATTGTAATTAATAGAATATTTGCATCAGCGTCTATGAGAATAAGCTAATATGGCACTATCCCCCTGAAAGACAAAATCTACTTAACCTAAAGCCCCAATAAATTAAATTATAAACGTTATATATGAAATGTACTTTCTAAAATACTTGAAAGAAACTAAAGCAGTCGTATTAAAAAGAATTCAAGAAAATGTGCGCACCGTATTTAGACAATAATAATAAATAGTTATAGAAATATTCTGGCTTAATAAAAAGTCTGCTCATAACAACTGGACCGAAAATAACTCTACTTTTGTAATCTATTTATAGTTGTTCTAACATGGAAATAATATTTGAATTGCTATATATTTGTGTCTACATTTACAATTAAAATGTATTGCTTTATGCAATTGGTATACGATCATAAAGAAATAAAAATCTTTTTAGAGTCACTTTCATGGACCAACAACAGATTTTATTTCTAAAATATAAAGAAATTATATTCCACATTAAAATCAAATTTCTGTTTAAAGACGAATGTCATATAATAGCGGTAATTGATTTTAAAAATGGCCTATGTTAAACCAACTACAAAGGATGAACATAACAAATTCAATTCACAAAACAAAATAATTAAGCGTTTTCAGGATCACTTTATTTAGTTTAATCTTCTATGTTAGTAGGTCCGGTAGTCTAAGTTTAAATTGTATAAGTGTAGATCTATAGCTTATGTAAAAGACAATGGTTATGTAAAAGACAAACAAAATATAACTGTTATATTAATAGGACACAGCTAAATTTAAGATGCGTACACGAAAATGTGCGCACAGTAATCAGGCGATAAAAGATTTTAGAACGTTCACTTTTCGACTTTCTGTTACACAGCCACGGAAAAACCAAATGACGGACGGGGACCAAATTTGGCAGGACGGTTCCTTTTACCCTGAAGGAGGTTTTAAGTTAGTTTTTGTAGTTGTCCCTTTTGCCCGAATGACGTAAATTAAAAAATCAGAAAATGCAGAGACAAAGAATAAACAATTTAACCTCATTTCTGTATTGAACAAATTTACGCGGACGTTCAAATGCCATTCAAAGCGAGTTATTTTTGGTGACGTTTTTTTGCCCCCAATACTTTATTTTCAGCGGTGCGCATTCAAAAAATATTATAATGTCTAATTACGGTGCGCACATTTTCGTGTATGCTTCATAATTTGAGCTGTGTAGTACAAAGAATTGTCATTTTCTTTACTGTTACTTTCTATAATATATTATAGACACGTAAACATATTTAATTACAACTGCCACACGATGCATTAGATTTAATTGTTAACACGTTTAAATTTAATTGCAAATTTGTTTTAATTATTTTCTGTTCCATAACTCGACATTTAATAAAAACCTATTTTATGTAATAATTGTGTCAGTATTTTTTCAAGGCTTCGTTTTTAGCGGAGCGGTTTGCGTTCTAAAATCTTTTATAAATTAATGACAGTGCCCACATTTTCGTGTACGCCTCTTAAATTTAGCTGTGTCCTATTAATATAACGTTTATATTGTGTTTCTTTTTTACATAATCTATTGTCTTTTACATAAGCTATACACTTATACAATTTAAATTTAGGCTACAGTAGAAATTAACATAATAGATTAAACTAAATAAAGTGATCCTGAAAACGCTTAATTATTTTGTTTTGCGAATTGAATTTGTTATATTCATTCCTTTGTAGTTGGATTAACATACGCCATTTTTAAAGTCAATTATTGTCACTGTTTCACATGCGTTTTTAACAGACATTTGATTTGTTTTGTTTCTTTTTTTGTTGTGTGTGTGTTTTTTAAATGTGGAATATAATTTCTTTATTGTTTAGAAACAAAATCTGTTGTTGGGCCATGAAAGTGACTCAAAAAATATTTTATTTCATTCCTTTATGATATTATACCAATTGCATAAAGCAGTAAATTTTAATTGTAAATGTAGACACAAATATATAACAATTCAAATATTATTTCCATGTTAGAACAACTATAAATAGATTACAAAAGTAGAGTTATTTTTGGTCCAGTTGTTATGAGCAGACATTTTATTCAGTCATAATATTTCTATAACAATTTATTATTATTGTCTAAATACTGTGCTCATTTTCTTGAATTCTTTTTAATACTACTGCTTTAGTTTCTTTCAAGTATTTTAGAAAGTACATTTCATATATAACATTTATACTTTAATTTATTGGCTCTATAGGTTAAGTAGATTTTGCATTTGAGGGGGGTAGTGCCATATTATCTTTATCTCATAGAAGCTGTTGCAAATATTGTATTAATTATAATTGTGATACGATGCAGTGTCGTAAGTATGTATGAGCTTTTTTAGTGACGACAGTGGAATAGATCTTTTGGAAAAATGTCAACAAAGCAGTGGCCTTTTTAATGGATACAAACAAACAAATATACAAACACAAACTGAGCTTTATATATTAGATATGCGTTTAAATTATTTTATTTCAATTTTTCCACGATGCATTGGATTAATATTTTACATCTGTGAATGAAATTGCGATTTTTAAAAATATAATTCATAACTCGACATTTAATTAAAAAACATAGATGTAGCGAATTTATTTTATGTTTTAAGTGATGGCCTATGTCAAATAAAAAGTTTACATCTAATATATAAAGCTCAGTTGGTGTTTTTATGTTTCACTTTTCGACTGTAAGTTCCACATTCACTGAAAAACCAAATGACGGACGAGGACCAAATTTGTCAGGACGGTTCCTTTTAATCTGCTGATGGTTTACGTATATTTTTTTGTAATTTTCCCTTTTGCCCGAAAGCCATCAAGTTAAAGATCGGAAAATGTTGAGACAAATAGAGAAGTATTAAATCTCATTTCGATATTGAACAGCTTCATGCGGACAATTAAAACGAGCTCATTTTTTTGCGTTTTTTTCCAATACTTTTTTTTTGAGCGGTGAGCTTTCAAAAATCTTTTATTGTCAAATTACAGTGCGCGCATTTTCGTGTACGCATCTTAAATTGAGCTGAGTAGTACAAAGCAGTTGCCTTTTTTACGGGCACTATTATCAAAATGGTTGGTAATAGACAAACCTGATAAATAACTAGGCAAAAAATGTAATAACCAGCAACTCATTCTGGGGAAAAGGGTTAGCACACTACCACTACAAAGTGCGGGTATATTTCTTGTTAAATATAAATTTAAAATGTATAATTACTTGTTAGCATTTGCTATTATATAGACTTATTTGAACATAATTACTATTGTTTACTTGACCATTTCCATTGAAACTCAACATTGATTCAGCAGTATAAAAAAACTCTTCCTCTACCCGTAGATTTTTTCTGACAACGGTACCTGGTGTTAGGAGTAACAAAAAATATTTCATCAATGCAACATTCAATCGTTCACAGCAATAGTTTGACAAAAAATTGTTGAAATATATATTTTTAATTTTTTTTAAAATGACACTGAGTTTTAGAGATGCTTTTCATTGCTTGAATGTCATCAAGTTGTTTTAATTTAACTTTGTTTACCGTTATTTTTATGTTTATTTGTAACGAGCATGATCTTGTTTTTCATTGCGTTTTCTTACAAGGCTACTTTTTGGAATCTTTAAAATTTAGACAAAGAAAAATATCCTTAAATTCGGAAAGCAATAAACTTCTATTACTTGAAAGCATGGATATTTTTTTTTAAATGTATTAACCGGCATTTGTCGTCATTGATAAGTGATTAGATGACTTCCCTGAAAATAATCACTGAAACAATGATGAGCATTCATTTGTCAATTTATTCAGATTGAGTTCAGCGATAGCTGACAAGACCAATCTGATCCCCCAAAATGTTTGCTGCAATGAAGAAATGCATGGCCATGCTGAGCGGGGGAAGCAGAGCCTCTGGTTCTGGACATTTGAAGCTGTCATTTTTTCCCCTGCTATGTGCCACCTCGTCCACTCATAAGGCGATGCTTCCTCGTGCAATTTAATGCACCAGGACAGGAAATTTCATTCACACTCTCCCATTTGTTGGTTCCATTTTAAAGTTCTCTAGACATGCTTTGAGGATGTCTCTAAATCTTTGTCTCCTCAATGTTATCTTTTCATCATCAGCAGTTTGCCATACAGCAGTCTTTTTGGAAAGTGTGCTTCCAGCATGTTTACAACATAACCAGTGCATTGGATGGACCTTACCCTTTCAAAGCATGGTACGGACGCCAGGCAATCCCGGACTGGGCATATACCTTTGTGTCCGGTATTTTGTCGTGCCATTCAATTTTTAACAACTTTCTCAGGATGCTCAGATGAAAATGGATCGATTGCTTGAAATGGCTGATGTAAAAAGTCCGTGTTTAAATGACATGGAGAAGGGTAGGCTGGACAACCACCACATACACTGTAATTTCTATCACCAGCCTGATGCCACTCTAATGCAAGATGTAATATGATTTCCGAAATGGCTTACAAGACCAAAAAGCAAAGCAATGGGAATCCAATGATACGCTTAGACTTATTAAGTCTAAGATTACTTACCATCTCAAGCACTTTTGACAGTACAGTCAGAGAGCAGTTCTCTACATTGAGATGGTCCCATTTCCTTTCTTCGTTGCAGGTTATTGAAACATTGCCTTTGTTTGATATTAAATATGAATTTTTATAATAGACAGGGAAATTTTTTATTTAAATACTATTACACTAAAAAATCTAAACAATGAATCAATTGCGTAAACAATCATTTCACCAATACCACTCAGTTTTTAAAAACAATTACTATAACATCATAACATTGACTTCAAATACATGAAAACATACTAAAATACACTAAAACATATTTTTACCCATTAAGCCTTGTTAACATTAGCTTTTTGAATTTTCATTTTTTACCCAGATAATACATTAGAAAATGTTAATGTCAACGGATAATTTGAAGTAAATCTTATTTTGTAGTTGTAGTAGTCCAATTGACAATATATGTTTTTATTAATTTATCTTTCCTTTGAGCTATGTTTAGAAAGGGGCTGGGGGAATATTCTGTGAACAGCCAAGGAGTAATTTTCATTGTGGATAGTAAAGTATTGTTCTTGAGAGGGCACCACAAGCACAATTTCTTTAGTGTTAAAGAAGATTCAATGTTAAGATATATTATTTAACATATTAGTTTTATGTTATCAAACTCTTGAAATAGAACTTTTTACATAAATGGACATACTATTAGTAAAAAATAGTACTATACTATTTCTTTCTAAGGATATTTCAACAATTTCACTGAAAATTAATCTTTAAAGAAAAACTCTTTTAAAATGTAAATCCAAACAAAATTATTTATAAATTAATCCTAAATTAAAAGAAAAAAGTAAAACTTTAGCCTATAAAGTCAATAAGCTGAAAGTATTAGCGCCCACTAACCATCATAACCAGTAGGACATCTACTTGTGGCATTTTGTCCAATGTTTGTCGTCTTAAAGCTAAAACATTTGTTGTTCATTTCTGAGCATTTGTCTGAAAATTTTATTAAAAAATAACTAAATTAATTTGTTCACCAAAAGATGACCTCAACTGAAATTTACTTCTAGTTGTAGAAATATTGAGTTGAAGATAAGATGAAGTTGATTTGTGTCAAGGTCAAGGTTTATTCAGACGTACGTGTTGTGAAGTGTTGCTAATATGATGCCGAGATTAACCTGCTGGAGAATTTATAATGGTCAGAATTTTGAGTATAATGAAAAAGTAGGTGCATCTGGCTATTGACATTATGATTTATACACTTAAAGTAAAAGAAAAAGTTTGTTTTTATGTTCACCACTGCCACTTGTCTGGGTTACAGAAAAGCATAATATCTTAAATGGTATTGATTACTGAATGAACTTAAATTTATATATTGTTTATTTGTCTGAATAACACTAGAGCATAATACTATTCATATTAATTTTTCAAAGAATTATTTAAAAAATACATTATTTAAAGATTCATTATAAGTATTAGAATTCTATTGTTAAAAAATATTTTGAGGTAAATCCTATATTATTTTACGCACTTCCATGTAACTAAACACAAAGCAATCCTATATAAAAAAAGGAAGTTGTCTGTGCGGTCCTCGATAGCGATTGATCCCTCGAACTCCTACAGACTCCTACAGCCAATCACTAGCAGAGAAAAATTAAATCTCATTTACATATTGAACAAATTTACGCGGACGTTTAAAACGAGTTATTATTGGTGCAGTATTTTTGTCATCATTCAGTACTGTGTTCCCATTTTGAAGTGTGTCACTCCTACTAATCTCTAGACAACATGCCACCGAAACGACGGCGGAACGTCCTTGGACGGGCTTTGTTGCTCGTAAAATATAAAAAGTAATGAAATGTTTCAAAAGGTATAGAATTTTAAATTCTTATGTAGCTGCTCTTAATTATAAGTTTTAAATGATTGAGACGTTATCAAAAAGGAGAGAAAGAAAGGTGTTATTTATAAATACAATTAATTTCAGAAGGCTAATATGTAAAAAAATTTTTTTTAGTGAACTGTTGACTAAAGCATTAGAGAAAGTTGTTAAATTAAAAAAAAATGTATACCATGCAGCAATGTCTTTACCTTTAGTTTTTTTTAATAAGAATCAAATATTTTTTTACGGACAAAGTGATAAGATATGTGATATGTGTACATAAAGTTTGAACGTATAATATCTTACCTTTATTGATGACAGCTCCATCGTTGTAAGAGTTAATGTCTTCTTGGTACACCATATCCAAACATGAGTCACTAGCTTCCTGATAAAAAATGATGATCATTTTAATAGTATATTTTATAAACATTCCATAGCTTAACATCACCAAGTCGATAACTTAATTTTATGAATCCAATATCAGACATACTTCATATGAGATTTTATTTATGTAGTAAGGTGCTCAAATATAAATTTATTATTATTTTAAAACAATTTAACCTACTTTTAAATTAATTTTAACTCCATTTTATTATAAAATATAAAAGCTTAAAAATTAAGAAGAAAAAAGACATGTAAATTTACCTCAATCGGTGACGCTGAAGAGAAGCTTATTTCAACCATTGATGGGTGTGGACTGACAAGGTAAAGATTTTGTGGACTGTGTAGGTAGAGATGCTGTGGACTGTGTAGGTAGATATGTTGTGGACTGCATAGGTAGATATGTTGTGGACTGTCTAGGTAGAGATGTCGACTGTATAGGTAGAGATGTTGTGGGCTGTGTAGGTAGAGATGTTGTGGACTGTATAGGTAGAGATCTAGTGGATCCAATAGGTAGAGATGTTGTGGACTGTGTAGGTAGAGATGTTGCGGACTGTATAGAAAGAGATGTTTTGGACTGTGTAGGTAGGGATTTTGTGGACCCTATAGGTAGAGATGTTGTTGACTGTATAGGTAGAGATGTTGTGGACTGTGTAGTTAGAGATGTTGTGGACTGTGTAGGTAGATATGTTGTTGACTGTATATGTAAAGATGTTGTGGACTGTATAGGTAGAGATGTTGTCGACTGTATGGGTAGAGATGTTGTGGACTGTATAGGTAGAGATCTAGTGGATCCAATAGGTAGAGATGTTGTGGACTGTATAGGTAGAGATGTTGCGGACTGTATAGAAAGAGATGTTTTGGACTGTGTAGATGGGGATTTTGTGGACCCTATAGGTAGAGATGTTGTTGACTGTATATGTAAAGATGTTGTGGACCCTAGAGGTAGGGATGTTGTCGACTGTATAGGTAGAGATGTTGTGGACTGTATAGGTAGAGATGTTTTGGACTGTATAGGTAGAGATGTTGTGGACCCTATAGGTAGAGATGTTGTGGACTGTATAAGTAGAGATTTTGTGGACCCTATAGGTAGAGATGTTGTGGACTCTGTAGGTAGAGATGTTGTGGACTTTATAGGTAGAGATGTTGTGGACAGTGTGTGAAGTGACGCTGATAGTGTTCCATTTTCCTGTTGTGCTTTAAATGAAGCAGAACACCTCTCATCATAAATGGCCGTAAGACAAAAGTTGAAATTACAATAGAGGTCGTCCATTAGTCCTTCAGGATACCAATCATCGCTTCCTGGGCCGAAGTTGAATGCAAAGTGGATTCCACTCATTTTTGCAATTGGTTTTACATAATAAACTAAAACTTGACATCGACATTCTTTATGGCGGTTGCAGTCATATAGGGTTTGTAAATTGCAGCCAATCTCTAAGGAATGAGAGTAAATTATTAAGTATTGTATTTTGATTAAAAAATGCAGTGTCATTTGTTGCCCATAGGAGGCTAGAGGAAAGTATAGGAATTACTCATGCTAATAATATAGCATGTCAATTGTTTTAAACCCAATACATTTTCCTTAACAATGATTGCTTGTCAATTTTATTAATTGGAAATTATTGCCCTACCGTCAGTGGCGTAGCTAGGGGGTGGGGGCGTTAGGGGCGGTCCGCCCCGGGCGGCACTCATTTAGGGGCGGCATTTGTGGACATTTGAAAAGTGCACCCATTTCCGACAACCAGCCCTTTTCTTTTGAAGGGGGAAAACCAAGGTGAAACAAAAATATTCGTAATTTTCTATTCTTAATTAACGGATTCTCACAACATATGTTTGATTATATAGGGGATATTATAACTAACGCAAAACCGTTCAAAAATTATATATCGCTCACAAAACTTATGCATTTTTTGTAAAGCTAAGCGGTATTAGTCGCAGATGACACTTTTACAAGAAAACTACCACACAAAAAAACACATCACCGCTGGGCCGAAAAATGTGTGCTATTAATATCGCCACGATAGTTTTTACGTGGAATTGCGACATTCGCAGAAAGATGCGCGAACAAGTACTTAACCTACAAGGCATGGTGGTTCAAATATTGTGTTTAACTTGCAAGTAGTAATTTATATTACCGTTTCAGTTTTCAGTAAATTATTGTAAGGTTAATTATTAAAAATTAAATTTATTTTGTTTTTATTGCATTAAAGTAGCACAAATAATTTGTTTTTTTCATTAAAATACGGTTATTTATTAAGCATGTTACATCTATCCAATTAAAGTAATAGTAATGTGTAAATAATTTGAATTCGTCTATTTTTTGAAAATTATTTAGATTTATGACAAGAATATGTAAATATTCAAATTTCTCTGTTAATCAACGACACAATAGGCACAATAATTTCGAAAAAGACATACTTTAAACTTTCAAGAGTCTTGGAAAAATTGACATCTGAAGAAGTAACTAGGAAAACGAGATCAGATGCTGGAATTTTACTCAATTCAATGCAATCTTTTTCTCTTCTATGTTATCTCAATTTATGGGAACCCGTTATTTTTTTTAAAATCAATGCAAAGCCATTGCATGGAACAAAGAGATGTGCTAATACAAAATGCTGTTATATCACCCAAACAATTTGTGAAGAGATGGAGATATCAACTAAACGCCTAGTTAGAAGGAGAAAAAATATGAGTAGGGAAAATTCAGAAGACGTGGTTCTATCTTTAGAACAAGAAGTACAACGAGAAATGTTTTTATCCACGGATGGAATTATAAAATAAAATAATGCTTTGATGAGTTGCATGTCCTTGCAAGAAAATATTCGTATATAATATCATGTAACCTACTAAATGAAACATTTGAAGATCATATAAATTAATTTATTGACATTGACAGTTCAATATGGAATGAAAACGGATCCAGGTTTTTATGGCTGTACCTACAGTACAAGAAGAGGCATTATGTTAGAAGAACGGGGGAAAAGGCACCCTTGATCTATTAAAATTTATTCACCAGTATAGATTGGAAAATTCTGTACCCAACATTGTAGTTTTGCAATGAATTTTTTCAACTATTGCTATCAGTGTCGCTAGTTGTGAAAGGAGCATATCCAAACTGAAGTTGATAAAAAATTATCTTCGTTCCACGATGAGCGATTAAAGACAACAAAATCTTGCAATACTGTCCATAGAACAAGATATTACAAATAATTTTAAATTTGATAGCATAATACACGATTTTTCTATTATGAAATTTAGGAAAATAAATGTATAAATATGTTTACATACTAATGTACAGAGGCGTAACTAGGTTTTTGACGCCCTTGGCTAATTTATTTTAGGCACCTTTTAATTAAATAAAAAATTAAAAAATAGAGATTTAGCGACTCCCTTTTGAACTGAACCAAGCCCGGCGCCCTTGGCAACTGTCCCAATGCCAAGCCGTTGTTACGCCCCTGCTAATGTATAAAATTTCTTTGTTTGTAAAAATTTTTTATTTAGTTATAAATACAAAATAAAAGAATAGTAAATGGTAATGGGTTTTTTTGGGTGTAAATTTGAAATATGTTTTGTCTCATGGGTGGGGTGGGGGGGGGGACCTGCGAGCTCAGTAACTTTCTTGTGGCCTTTAAAAAAAGTATCTTGTATTTTTTTAAATGTGTATTTATAGGTATATACTATTATGCGGCCTCTATTATTACTGCTTACATAAATATGGCATACAATGGTAAACATGTTACCCACCTTTACTTCGTTTCAATTATAATTATTTATTCATGTTTATTAATTTTTAAAAAAACATAATATAAACTACTACGTGGCTGTCCATAAATGAAGCACACTATTTTGGCTGATTTCCCCCCCCCCTCCCCCCACCCCCTCGTCACACGTCGTCACAAAGCTTTGACCCCCCCCACCCCCAATAAAAGCCGTATTTTCTGTTTGAAATGAGCAAGTTTCAAATTAAATTTTTGCCATTTAAGTATGTTTTTTAGTCTAGCGCTGCATTCTAATATTGTAACACGCGTTTTACATAAACATCATTAAATAAAGTGTCAGTAATCAAATATTTCAGTGGAAATTTATTTAAAGTTTCGAGATTTGACTATGTGACTCCCCCCCCCCAGGTGCGTTACGTCATTTATGTAACGTCATTTATGGACGGCCCCTAAAAAAGGGCGGAAAATTGGAGACCGCCCCGGGCGGCAAAAGTTCTAGCTACGCCACTGCCTACCGTAATCGTTCATTTATTTCAATTCCAGCTTGAAGACATGTAAAAATGCTGCCCACCTATTCCCAAAAGCCTCCCGAGTTTTATGTTGTTGTGTTTCTTAAGGAATGGCGTAAATAGTTTGAAAGATACCCAGAGAACGACTTGACTCCTGTTGTGCTGCGCACTTCAAAATATAAATCGCGTCACTTTTTTTATAAGACCGTCCCTCCCCACGTTTATAGAAAAATGGCCACCTTGGAATGAATAAATCTCTAATTTTCCTTTCCAATGTTTCAATCTCAATGGTTGAGAAAAGGATGTTTATTAAAATAAGTAATAAAAACGCAATTTCCAACAAAGAATCTCCGATTTTTTAAATAAGGGAAATCATTCTAGAGTCACACCAAGAATGTGTCAATATAATGCGCATCGCGCAACAGTCTAACATTAGCATTCACAAAGCGGAAAGACCCCATTAACTATCATTCTAGATTACCTTAAAAGTAATTTAAAATCAATAATTCTGAAACTAAACAAAAACAATTGCTATTTACAAATTCCTGCTAAAACTACGGGGGTCGAACCAAAAGAGATTTTAAAAAAATTCCTTCTCCAACATTGTACTAAATAGTATTAGCTATCTTTTGGCGTTTGTTTTAACCCGATAGATGTTATGGTTGGCGAAAAATTGACAAAATACTGCTATTTTTGTTTTTTTTTGTTGTGTGAGTTTTCCGGGAAATCCTGTAAACCTTTTCAGTAATTATTTTGGCCCGTGCACATCCTTGGGACCTAATTAACATATTTGCAAAGAATCGAACCCTCTATCTGGTATGGTTCATGAGGAGTTGCTGTTCAAAGCTCGATAAGACATGGCCGGTGTTAAGTACCTTAATAATGGTTTGAGAATCTCATTCAGTTTAGAACCATTGGGGGATAGGGGTTTAGACGCTGACCTTGAGTGGACAAAGATTTTGGAATAATCTGATGGGTCATGGGAAATTTATTAGGACGCTACAACTACTTAAGTCACATGTGATCACGTGTCAGGTGCCTGATGACGCCTGAATGTATGCATGCGAGCACGTGCAAAGGAATTGGTACATGAGGGCTGACCAATCAAATTAAGAGTTGCACGCTGACCCATGCCACCCAGTTGAATAGCCAATAGTAACGGTTAGTAATCTGGGACAGCGGGTCACCACCCACGCGGTGAGCAGCCCAATATATACCCCAGCAAAACTCTAAGGCGTCCTCTCTCTCTCAGAAGATCACAGTCACAGACCACCATAAGACTGAGTTCTGAGGTGTGACTGTTTGATTAGAGGAGCCTAGCTGAGAAGTTTGTTCCCAGGTTGAGTACTTAGTAATAGCAGTTGAAATGTTTTTGTATATAGTTAAATGTTTTTATCCTTAACTATATTGATTATTGATTGTTAGTTAAGGTATGCACTATTTTTATTGTCTTCAGCTAGTATAGTAGGTCATAGCGGAGAATAGCGGTTAGGCAAGCTAACCTAGAGCTGAGTACCAGACGTGCTAGGCAAAAGTGGGAAGACGACCCTGAGCCGGACGAGAAGATACTGTAGTAACATTGGAGCCAGCTGTCAGTCATTGAGTAACTGAGGGGCGTGGTGTTGATCGGCCTATCAGACGATGTGTGGGTTAAGCATCGCTGACCAGTGAGGCGGAACACTGACTGATCCCGTTACCTGAGACAGTGTGTGAGGTCGGCAGGTATATAGCGAAGCTGAGCCGAATCAAGGGATGTAGTATCCAATTGTGAACGTACCTCTATTTTAGATATTTTGTACCTATATTATTATTGTCTACATTCTACATAGTTTATACCCTATTCATTTTATATATGTTTTATCTATGTAAATAAATATTTTCTCACTGTTGCAAACAGTGCTGTTAAGTTACTCAACATTGGGAGCTCGTCCTAAGCAAAAATTTTTTAAGGCTTGTGGACCTTAGGGACTATTAGCTTAACTATTATTGTTAGTAGCATTGTAGCATTATACATTATTTTATTACATGATACGTTTGATATGTTTAAAATCTTTTTATTCATGTATTAATTCGTGTTCAAATTTTAATCAACCAGAATAAACTCTGAAATACTGCTGTGAGTGAGGCTAGAGACTAGAGGTGTCAATATTACGTAACACGACCAACAGCAGACGGACCAGGACCCAGCAGGTTCAAGAGTTCAACCTCGCCCAGGGCCACGAGCGTTAGGCAAACAGGGGAAACAATTCAAAGGGGGAGGTAAGGAAAGTTTGTTATTGTCCGTACTGTTTACAATTTAGCAGAGCCACTTATATTTTGCTTAGTTCTTAGAATAGTACTATGTGTTATATTTTTATGTTTAGAATGTTCAAGAGTAATGTAATCTGAGTTCGTATGCCCGTAAGAACGATAAAGTAATTTCGTTGGGGACTCCTATTACATTTTTTCTCGACTTTACTAGTAATATATAGGTTAGTATATGTAGCATTTTTTGTTGAGTCTTGTTTAGTAACGTATTGTTCTTTAATTTTCTGTTTTCAAAGTCTTTTGAAACTCTTTTAGAAATGTCTTTTCTTCCGACATTGTCAATGTTGCATCTAGGTAAATCTGTAGAAGATTTTAAATATGAAGCCACAGAAATGGGTTTCAATGAGGTAGAAATTGAAATTTTTATTCAAGAAGAATCAGTAAGACAACACTTTGAGAAGGAAATATCGAGGTTAATAGAGAAAAGAAACAAGTTGCTGGATGAAAGAAATACAGTACTAACAGAGATTCATAAAAAACTAATGACTAGAATGGATACGTTTCGAAGGAAAATAAGAGAAGAAAAATTGTCATTGGAAGAAATTTTGCTGCTAAAAGAAGAAATACATAGTGAAGAACAAACTAGGTTAGGTGAACAAAAAGAACAAAAAATTCTTATGACACTAAAGTCAATAAAGCTAGAAATAGATGAAAAAGAGCGTAAACTCGAAATCGCGTTAGCTAAGATTTCAGAGGACATTACAACCAAATGGTTTGTGAACAAAGACAAAGAGAGTCTGTTGACAGGGAACAATGAAACTAAGGAAGAAATGTTGACCTTGGCCAATAACGATGACCAAACTGGGTCAAATGTCTTTAAGAAAGAGAGGCACGCTACTGAACTGGCAAGTGAAAAGGTCACGCTTTTACTTCAGACAAAGGCGTTAGACGTTGTTACACAAACAAAGACAGACAACACCAACTCATGGTTATCCGCAGCGAGGGGAGATGACGGTAGGACAGAAGCGGTGGACATCAAAGACAAACGGCTCAGGCAAGCCACGGCCAGCGTGAAGACGAGCATGACGGAGGGGGGTCAAGGTGAAGTAACCGTGACCGATGGAGCGAATTGGCGTCTTTGTGAGAAGGGCAAACAAAGCGCGCAACAGTTAACGAGAGAGACCGTTACGGTTAAAGTAAAGGAGACAAAAGAAAGGGAATTGACCACAGTGAGTGACGCTTCGCCGAAGGTCATCACATGTGAGGATCACGTGATGGATATATACAAATCAGATATGACCATTGATGAGTCAAGTTGGTCAAATGTGGGAAGAGAATTTAGTATATCAAAACAAGAGTGTCTTGTTGTAAAGGATAAATGCTTAGGCATTGATGAAATGGTAAGAAATGAGTTTATAGCAGAAAGCCACGAGAATGTTGACTTTCTTGATAAATGTATTAGTCTAAAACAGACTAAAACTAATGTTAGTATGACTAGTAGGAAAAGACAGATCCAGCAGTTAAGAGATGTGAATATTAAATGTGAGAGGGTGAGTAAGTTCAATTTTAGTTACAATTTTGTGCCGCCCGCAGTACTTATGAAGTTGCAAGTCAGACGTACAGTAGCCACGATGGACCATAGGCTAACAGGTAAGCCAACTGTTAGATATGGGTGGCCTGTTAATTGTAAGAGTATGCTGACATGGAAAACTTTTCTGCTAGAAACTATTTCGGATTTAAACGTTCATGAAAATTTTTCTCCAACCATAGATATGCCTCGAACGGGGATTGGCACGTTTTGTCTTAAGAGCAGGGGAGAAAACTCTTGAACTTGTAAGTATCTGACGGTACGACATTACTGAACTGGACTGTTGATATACTTGATAAGACTATGGACTGATCTAGAATATGATTTTGTTTTGAGCTTTAAAAAGTATAATTTTGTTTATGATTTTTTGAACATTTGGACTTTGCATTTATTATTTTGTTTTTAACTTTAAAGATTTGATTTTGTTTTCAGTGCTGAAAATATTAACTTAGCATTTATGATTTGTTTATGGACAATATGGACTTATGATTTTATGAGGTTTAGAAATATGATTGGAGTACTATACTCATCTATTATTCTGTATACTTTGAATTCTCGTTATTTGGAGAATCTTTTTGTTTAATAAGCACATTAATATTTGATAAATGATTTGTGTGCACTTTGAAACTTATGTATTTGTTATACTTTTAAAACTTGGTTGTTTTTCAGAATATTTGGTTTTAGTTTAGTTACTTTATGGAAGTTTGTTAACTAACATGTGGTAAACACATGGAATTTAATAATGTTTAAAATGAGTTCAATACTTTGTTATTTTTCAGGACCATTTTTTCTTTGCTAATTTGGATGCTTTGAAAATGTAGATGGATATTTATGCATATTATGAACATAGTTATTTTGCAGGATTGTTTTGTTTTATTGGATTGTTAGCACTAAAATTTGTTATTGATACTTTGAAAATGAGTTGTCATTTATGAATATTTGGGAACACGGATTTAGTTATGAAAACTTTGAAAATGTTTATTGTGCTAATTCTTTGAAACTTTACTTGTGTTTCAGAATTTTTGCTTTACTGAAATTGTCACTGACGTTTATGAGTTAATGTTTTTGATAACATATTGTTTATCATGCTTGATGATTTTGATTATGTTTACTCATTTGTATTATGGTTACATTTTATGAACATGCTTTTAGTTTTGTATAAGAGCTATGTACTTAATGAAGATGATTTTAAAGAAATAGAATGTGTACTAATTTTTATGATTGCTATGAGCTCTCATGTTTTGTTAATTGGAAAAAGATGTCATCTGTCATTGCTATACAATGTTTATCATGTAGTTTTTTTATTACGAGAGTACTTATTGATGTTTCAAATTGATGATTTGACATATTATGATGCATACTTTGAATTTGATGATATTTATAAGTATATGATGCTTTAAAAATGTTTATTGTTTTCTAACCTTGAAAATGAAAGTTTGGATATCAAAATGATTTGTTATATTTTTTCATTGCAGATAAATAGTATAATGTTAAAAATTTTATAACTACTAGTTAAGACTTGATGATGTAGAGAGTTAGTAATGTTGTAATAATTGCCTATATGTATTTGATACACATGATGTGTTGCATTGGCATTTTATGAATTTTAGATGTTTGATATTGTCTTGTGTGACATTGAATTGGTTTTGTTAGGATTTATAATCTTTTTGAACTTGCATGATGTTTTCATGACCATATAATTCTAATTACTATGTTGTATTAGAAAATTAGACTTTTTATTACTCAACTTGTAATGTTGTATGTGACAATACAAGTATTGTCAAAGAGTAAGAGGGGGGGAGTGTTAAGTACCTTAATAATGGTTTGAGAATCTCATTCAGTTTAGAACCATTGGGGGATAGGGGTTTAGACGCTGACCTTGAGTGGACAAAGATTTTGGAATAATCTGATGGGTCATGGGAAATTTATTAGGACGCTACAACTACTTAAGTCACATGTGATCACGTGTCAGGTGCCTGATGACGCCTGAATGTATGCATGCGAGCACGTGCAAAGGAATTGGTACATGAGGGCTGACCAATCAAATTAAGAGTTGCACGCTGACCCATGCCACCCAGTTGAATAGCCAATAGTAACGGTTAGTAATCTGGGACAGCGGGTCACCACCCACGCGGTGAGCAGCCCAATATATACCCCAGCAAAACTCTAAGGCGTCCTCTCTCTCTCAGAAGATCACAGTCACAGACCACCATAAGACTGAGTTCTGAGGTGTGACTGTTTGATTAGAGGAGCCTAGCTGAGAAGTTTGTTCCCAGGTTGAGTACTTAGTAATAGCAGTTGAAATGTTTTTGTATATAGTTAAATGTTTTTATCCTTAACTATATTGATTATTGATTGTTAGTTAAGGTATGCACTATTTTTATTGTCTTCAGCTAGTATAGTAGGTCATAGCGGAGAATAGCGGTTAGGCAAGCTAACCTAGAGCTGAGTACCAGACGTGCTAGGCAAAAGTGGGAAGACGACCCTGAGCCGGACGAGAAGATACTGTAGTAACATTGGAGCCAGCTGTCAGTCATTGAGTAACTGAGGGGCGTGGTGTTGATCGGCCTATCAGACGATGTGTGGGTTAAGCATCGCTGACCAGTGAGGCGGAACACTGACTGATCCCGTTACCTGAGACAGTGTGTGAGGTCGGCAGGTATATAGCGAAGCTGAGCCGAATCAAGGGATGTAGTATCCAATTGTGAACGTACCTCTATTTTAGATATTTTGTACCTATATTATTATTGTCTACATTCTACATAGTTTATACCCTATTCATTTTGTATATGTATAGTATCTCTTTAATGTAAATAAATATTTCTCTCTGTTGTACACAGAGGTGTTAAGTGTCATTTATAATGTGTGTAAGTATTGCAGTTTAAGATAGGTATTAATACTTAACACTGGGGGCTAGAGCCATTAATGAATATTACTCCTAGACAACTAGAGCCTAGGTACTCGGTGTCTAATTACCATATAGACATCAGTCCTCAACAGCCGGACATTTCAAATATATAAACGCAATTTGTCCCAAGGGAAATCGCGTTACAAATTTTCCATTGAAAGATTTTTAAAACTTAAACTAATTCTTTCAAACATCTATTCAAAATCTAACTCTAAACTCAAAATGCGAGCAGGGCCATGGCGAGCAAAACATGAACTCGAAAGAAAAGTATGACCTTAGACATCCCTTTCCCAAAGTAACTGGAAAACAATGCACACATTTTAATTTTGCTACCAATTTATAAAAGTGATCTTGATTAGGACATACATATAGTTCTGCTCTCCGTAACTAAACAATCATGCCACATTTCCCATTTAATAATTGGAAAAAAATGCGGGTAAGCTACAAAAAGGGAATGTATGTGCTGATGTTCTGTTTTTGTCTGCGTATTTATAACTGTGTCTATATTATGTGTCTTCCTGTGTCTGTCTGTCTGTCAGCCTGTCTCTTTATTACCACTAAGGGATGGTTGTTAGAAATACGAGTGTCAGAAATCTCTCACTTTTTGATCAACCAAAGAACAAGATCTTGACACACTTACTAATGTATACAATAGATCGGATAACGGGTAGTGGGTCATTTTTGACTTTTGTTTTTCCACCCGCCCAAGACAGAGAGAGATGATGACAGACAGAGAGAGACGCCGGTGAAGTTAATATAAGGGATTTAATAAAACAAACCCGTAAAAACAAAGTTTGTGACTATAAATCCCTTATATATGAGACATAACTAACACTATTGATTATTTTCAAACGCGACAAACATTTACAGACTGAATCTGTCTTAACTGAAGTTTGCTTCATAACCCTAGGGGGGGGGGACTGAGCTCAGCATGACACGTTAAATGTAAACAAAAGCACGCCGGTACTTCGATGGGTCGACGTCAAAGCGTCAACTCAAACTCTCACGTGGGGAAAAAAAATAACAAACCGTGAATTTGAATTACATACGTTATATTAGGATAAACTAAAAATTCATTAATTTATTTACGGTACGTTCGATCGATCTGAAATTTTGATACGATGCATTGTTAGGTGAGACAAGTCCGTGTGCCAAATTTCAGCTTGAACGGATCACGGGAAGTGGGTCATTTTGTACTTCTGTTTTTCCGCCCGCCCAAGACAGAGACGGCGGTGAAGTTAATATAAGGGATTTAATAAAACAAACCCGTAAAAACAAAGTTTTTGATTATAAATCCCTTATATATGAGAAATAACTAACAGTATTTATTATTTTCAAACGTTCACAGACTGAATCTGTCTTAACTCAAGTTTGCTTCATAACCCTGGGGGGGGGAGGGTGAGAGGGGAAAAGTCTGGTCACCGATTCGCTTGACCAAGCTCAGCGTGACACGTAAAATGTAAACAAAAGTGCCCCGGCGCTTCGACGGGTCGCCTCAACGCGTCAACTCAAACTTTCACGTGGGAAAAAACCAATAACAAACCGTGAATTTGAATTACATACCTCATATAAGGATAAACTAAAAATGCATTAATTTAATTACGGTACGTTCGATCGATCTGCAATTTTGATACGATGCATTGTTAGGTCAGACGGATCCGTGTGCTAAATTTCAGCTCGATCAGATCACGGAAAGTGGGTCATTTTCGACTTTTGTTTTTCCGCCCGCCCGCCCATGAAATGATGAGATGACGACAGACAGACAGAGAGAGAGAGAGACGGCGGTGAAGTTAATATAAGGGATTTACAAATACATGATTTTATTATTTGTAATCTTTTTTACTAGTCTTATATTAACTTGCTTTGTATGCTTAATCGTACTGACTATTTTTAATATCCCAATGTTGAACCCCTTCCCGTTATCCAATCAGTCTGAAAAGTTGCACACATGGTCATTTTCGGTGATAGTATTTTTGTGAAGTTTTATGGACTTTTTCCATGGATAGATTTAGAACAATTAAATATTTACTAGTCTTATATTAAATTGTTTTGTAAGTTTAATTGCACCATCCGAACCATCGAACCGACTTTTTGTTTATAATTCTTTCACGTGACAGTTGACGACGACAGTCGATATTCGCACCCCCTTACCGTCCCTTCGCCCGATTTTAAAACCAGGGGAGATAATGTTTCAGTCTGTAAATGTCGCGTCTAAACATAATCACTACTTTTATTTATTTCTCATATATAAAGAATTTATAGTCAAAAGGTAAGCTGGCTTTGTACTTACTGTAAAATGTGTAGACTAAAAAGTAGGGAAAGAAACACATTTAAAAACTAGTCTAAAAATTTCAAATTTTAAATTTACTTTCTACTTTTTAGTGCATTTCTAATATAAGACTATATATTACCCGTCAAAAATGACGGGAGTTTTCAAAATGGATATATTTCAGTTTTTGTAATTGTCCCTTTTGCCTGAAAGCCGCATAGTAAATAATCAGAAAATGTAGAGACCAAGAGAGAAAAATTAAATCACTTTTCCATATTGAACAATTTTATGCGGACGTTTGAAAAACGTGGATGTTTTTTGTGTTGTTGTTTTTTTTGCAATATATTTTTCAAGGTAATTTTTTTAGCGGTGGGCTTTCTAAAATCTAGCGTTACGAACGGACATAGCAGAGTATATATTTTGATTATATATACGATTATATGTGTTATGAGAAAACCCCCAAGCCTAGGCTTCGCGTTATATAAGTTTGCATGAATAATAATGATATCATTAGGATAATAGTAAATGCATAGTGAATTACACACAGCATAAAGTGATACTGCGGCAAAGACTTTTGAAGTTCGAAGTATTAACAAATATTGCTGAGGAGTCAGCCGGACGTTAACTTGCGGCATTGAATAGTGTGCACCAATTATGAGTGCACCAATAATACAGCACAATGCCTTAAAAATAAATTATGTGACTATAATGTGATCCACATCAAGCACATCTGTGATTTGAAGCAGTTTAAGCTTCATCGATGATTATGACTTGTCAGTTTATTCGCCCATTTGTCCATACATTATTGCCACAACATTACCAAAACATTTAAAAAATAAACTGTAATTTTACACATGTTAAAAACTATTTATTTTGCATGAAACGTATTAAGCAAAGTTTGTCACAGAATAACAGAAAAGATTAACTTATCAACTGTTAATCTTATTTACAATTTAATATACACATGTTAGTAATTCACATAAACGTTTTTATTGTTGTCAAGTCCGCACCTTTTCAAGATCTATTATGACTTGTCAGTTTATGCGCCCATTGGCCCATACATTATTAACTTTACATTATCAAAAACATGTAAATAAAAATTGTAACTATTTACAAACAACGAACTATTTATTTTGCATGAAACCTTTGAAGTAAAGTTAAGCACTGGATAAAAGAAAATATTAAAGTATCAACTTTAATATACACGTTTTAGGAATTCTAATAAACGTTTTCATTATTGTCAAGTCAGCACCCCTTCCAGTTCTATATTCAAAGCAAAGATTTTTCATTCAAAATTAGTCTAAGAAGCATTAAAATATTACATGTAAATAACAATAAAAAACTATTGTGGGGATGAGTCTGATTTTTAAATATGTTATTTTTTTAAACATACAAATATGCAATCTCAAAGCGTATAAAAGAAAAACAAACGCTAAACTGAAGCATAAGTGACAAATTCCATTTGCAGTAATAAATAATGGCTTTGTAGTTCAAAACGCATCGAAACTTGACAACCGAACGACAACCAATTGTAAATTTCATAAACCGAAAAACGAATGTTATATACTAATATAGAAAAATAAATTTATTATTACGTATGTAATATTGACATGGACACATACACAAAAAACGGACATTTAACACACAAAAAAAATTAATTAATTTTTATCAAATGAAACATGGCTCTTTTTACTTCGTTCCCTTCACAAATTAATAAAAGCTCAAATAATGACGCCACGTCACAATATTTTATGGCTAGAAACACATTTTGTTAATCTGGAACGCAACATTTATACTCCTATATTTTCATTTTTTTATCGGGAGTTACCACGCATAGCGTCACGAACAGACACTACGTGACAGATTGCAAATTATGTTATTTAATTACTGAATGTCTTTTCATATGTCTTTTCAAAGCAGAAATTTATTTCTCTTTATCTGGGCATCTCGTTGGTGGCTTCACCTGTTTCCCGTATCTTCGTGTTGTTGTTGCTGCTGTAGGCCTTTGGCTTGCTGAATTGCGACGCTTGGTGATGACCCATTTGTGCGGACGCTGGGAGCGTGTACTTCTTACTCTGTTTCTGGTGTGTCCAACTCAAAATGATCTTTAACAACTCTCCTTCAACTAAACGACTGTCTCAACATGTTGTTGTTTCGTCGGTATGTCATACCATCGTCTTAACGATGTATGACCTTGGCGTAGTTGCTGCTGACAGGACGACTACTGGCTGCCACGAGGCTTTTAGTTTTTTTTTCTGAATCGGTGCGCTGCTTACACGCTGAGAGCGTGTATGTCTGTTTATTCTGTCTGATTAGTTGTAATATTTCTTCTGCTGTTGGGACCTCTGATACCTGTTGCATATTACGCCCACAATTTTAATTAGATTCAGCTGCTGACAGGCTTGCAGACCAAGGACCGACATTGAGCTTGTCTTGACTATTTGAAACTATAGCATATCTGTCTTGTCTTTCACATAGCATTTGATTGATGCTTTGCCTACAACAGGCAATGTTTCACCACTGTATGTCGTAAGCCTTGCTGTTGATTTCTGAATGCTTCCCATTCTAAGTTGATAAATCAATCTGTATTGCAGAATGTTTACTTTTGCGCCTGTATCCAGTGTTGTCTCTATTTTTCTCTGCTCAAGCGTGATCACTGCGTACCATTCATCCTTCGTTCCATGTTGCGTGGACACAATCCCTAGCCAGAATGTTTCTTGACTATATTCAACATTATCTTCTAGTTGACGATTTACTCGTTTTGATTTGCAAATTGCAGAAAAATTATTCAATTTCCACAGTTATGGCATAATGTGCCATAAGCAGGACATTTTCTTGGTTCATATTTTTTTGCCACAATAGTTACACTTGCCTGAAGTCACTTGTGTACTTTACCTCACAGCTTGCTTGACATGTTGACTTGTTGACATGTGTGCACTTGATTTCTCGCATGCTTTTGTATTCACTGCCTGCACATTCTTCTCTTCATTCAAAGCTTTGAGTTGCTATTCCGATGTCTCAGCCACTTTGCATATAATTTCAGCCTTGTTTAAATTCAGGTCTAATTCTCCCAATAATCTAGCCCTGAGGTATTCATTTTTCACGCCAGCCACAATACTGTCCTTTAACAGCGACCCTGTCAAATTTTCAAATTCACAAGACTTAGCTTTTAGTTTCAGGTTTGTTATGAAACTATCGAAACTTTCTCCCTCACCTTGATTAATGGAGAAAAACATGTCTTTCGACTATAACATTCTCTCTGGGCAAACAATAAGTATCGAATTTTCTTAAGAAACAACACTTCACTGAATGAAAATCCGTGTCACAATCGTTACATTCCTGTCCAGACCATTGAAATGTATTGTACACTTCCACTGCACTTCTTTGCTTTCTTTGTCGAGTCCACTGGCTATTTTGTGCATCTGAAAGGACTGCTTAAGTCTCTTCCAGTTATCAGCAGTGTTTCCATTTAGCTCCAGTGGTTGTGGCGGGTGGAGTCGGTCCATCTGATACCATGCAATAGAACATGCAAGGCAAAAATCAAGATATCAACAGCTTGTATTATGTGTAACAACTGTCTTTAATGAATTCCTTATTACATCTTGAACTCTACATTTATAGCCAGCCATTTTCTCAGTTTACGACCACGCACGATTACAGTTCACAGCATAAATCACGTGTTTCATACTCATTTAAGTCCTCGCATGCTCATACAATGTAAACACAACAGCTTGTATCCTACACACTTGTTGTAGCTTGCTAAGAATTAACATTTCGTGAGAATATTTCAGGAGTCATTTTCATAAGCTTTTATTGTATGTTTAAAACTTTTAAAATCCCTTTTGTGGAAAGTTGTACGATGAGCTAAAATATTCCCAGTGACCGACGCCACGCTGCAGTCTAGAATAACTGCGCAATAAATGTTGTAATCTGTTGCACAAAAATTGGATGCTGGACAACTTTGCACACGGACCAACGATCATTGAAAATTGGTGAGATGTAATATGTTTTATTCTATTATAAGGGAAAAAGCTGTTGATTTCTTCAAACACAAATTGTTGTCCATTATCAAAACTATTTGATTAGATAATAAAAATGTAGCGAAAATTGTTTTGAGAATATCAATTGTGTTTCATGTGTCCATCTATCACTCCGCTACTTCATTCACTTCAATGGGTCCCTGTAAAAGCATATATAGATTACAAACTGCCCGTTCCCTGACACAACTTCTTTTCTAATTCATGCCATTCGTATCTTACCGAACTTCTCTCTGTCTCTTTACCCAGTCGTCAGCTACACTCTTCTGCAGACACATGTATTTTCTCTGTTCCTAAGACACGCATTAAAACAACTGGTGAAAGGTCTTTCTCTTTGCGTGTCACCAAATAATGGAAATCCCTTCCATTATATATTTGTAATATTCAAGACCGCACATCTCTATAGTCAATTGCAGCATCTATTCAATCTAGTATGCATAACGCTTAAGCCTTGAAGCTATCATATGTGGAATGCTCATGCCTTGTTCGAATATAAATTGCAAAGGCTCGTAAATTAACAAGTGAGAATTCTCGAGAACATACGTATGATGAGAATTTCTTGACTGCTTACATTATTACTAATGATTCTTTATTAATTTGACGTTAGTACTTTTCAGCCTTGTTTAAGGATCTTGATACATAGGCTTTAGGCCTTTTCTTCCCTTCATCTGTAATGTGTGATAAGACTGCTCCAGTCCATATGGGCTTTCATCACAGGCAAGTCTAAATGGTAATTTAAGGTCGTAGCGCATTGGCAATTTTTCAGATGCTATTTGTTACTTTGCTTTAAGAAATGCTTTTTCTTGTTTGTCAGACCACTGCCATTTTATATACTTTTGAAGAAGTTCATTCAGTGGATTATTACAGTAGCAATGTTATCAAGACATTTATGATAATATTTAAAAATTCCCCCTAAAAAGATCACACATTTTTAGGTTTGTTTGTATGGGAGCATTTATAATTGCTTCAAGTTTGTCAGCAGTTGTATGTAATACATCTTTATTAATAATATATAACAATAATATCAAAAGAAATTGTATTTCTTACAAGTTTTTTCGTAAGCCAAATTTCTCGAATCTATTTAGAACAATCTCAAAGTTCCTCAAGTGTGTTTCATTGGTTTCACTTGTGATGATTATATCAAGACCGTCAAAATGTGGGTGAGAATGCAATCAGGCTTATACATCAGTAAAGGGATAGCATGTAAACAGGGTATGAGTGAGCCTGAAAGGACGTAACAAAGCAGTGAACGTTTTGACAAAGAGCCTTCCTCAACTAAGAAATAGTACACAAATAAAACTAATATAAAGAAATAAAAAATAAAAACTTAGCTGCGGTGAAATTCAAAGAGAGCAATCAAATACCACGCGTACCAAGGTTTCCTACAACCGGTACCGCGAGGTTTGCTACAATATTGCGTCCCATGAGCGCGAGCTTAATAGCTCCACTTGAGGTGTCTGCGTCGCATCCTTGACATTAAATGGCATGAGAAAGTCTCAAATAGTGAGGTCCTGATGCGTGACAGTACACAAAGCATGTTCTCAATCCTTAGTGAAAGACGCCTGAGATGGCTAGGACATGTAAAAATAATGAGCTCTGGCCACATCCCAAGGACCTCCTATATGGAGAACTGGCATAGGGAAAGAGGAAGACAGGTCCCCCGCGTCTGCGATTGAAAGATGTCTGATAGGGACATGAAGGCAGTTAGAATACGCACAGTTGACTGGGAGTGTAAGGCAGAAGACCGATCTACGTGGCGCACAGTTTTTAAAGAAGGCGTCATAGTAGCCGAGGAGCGAAGAATGGAGGAGGCTACAGACAGAAGAGCTAAGAGAAAGGCCAAAACATTGGGAAGCACAGAACGCGTGTGCAAAAGCTGTCGTAAAGGCTGTCACTCGAGGATTGGACTGCACAGCAACACGAGGTAATGCAACCCAACCCAACAGTGATGCACCATCGTCTTGCGAGACTGAAGGATGCCGATTATATTATTGTGATTTAAATGTTCCTTGTCACTTGACACTTAGGTGAAATGAACCGACTGTGACAATTATATTTTTAATTCACGAAACCATTCTCTGCCAAGGATTTGATGTGCACCATTTTTCATAACTACCAGTGTAAGTAATTTAGTATTATTATTCATTGATACTTTTTCTACAGTGGTACCTAGAGGAATGATAACTTCCACTTTATAAGTTATCAATCTTATTTTATTGGATTATTAGTTGGTGCTCTCTTTAAAATAGTTTGGTAATCAGGCTTTGTCCATGGGCGTCGCTAGGAATTTTTCCAGTCAAAAAAATCCCACTTTTTAAAAATTTTAACTGACAATGCCATACAGGTACAATTTTCAATTAAATTCAAGTTCAGTATAAAATAATGGTTGAAAAAAGCCTTAGAAATTAATAAGACTTACAAATTAGTGCTGTAATAGTTAAAATACAACATTTATTAATGAATTTAATAAAAAAAAATATTCTCAAATGTAGGGGGGGGGGCAAATGCCCCCCTTGCCCCCCTTCCCTACGCCCATGGCTTTGTCATTACCGATATAGGACAGCCTGTAAGTAGTTCCATTTTGACCTTAGATTTATTTACTACTAGCAGACCCGTCGTGCGTTGCAACGATCAAAGTGAAAAGGAATAAATTTAAAGAAACCAATGAGTGGTATGTTTAAAAACAATTCTGAAGAAATCTTCGTGGAATTGTGATAAAAAAATCCAAGTTTCATAGCAAACGGATAAATAAATTAATAATTAAATAGCGTACAAAAGAAGAAACGATATTAAGGCCCCGGCCCCAAAATGAGTGAGATTATAGTTTTTTTTATTGCCATTGTACTCAAGCTATATTCATCAATATCGTGTAAAATTGAATAGGGAATACAATGATTAAAGTTCAGTAAAAAGACTTTTTCGAAGGAATGGAAATTAAGAGTTCAGTACCCTATAGTAATATAGGCTCTTAAGATTTTTATATTCTAAGTTTTGTCAAAATCCAGTTATTTTCTCAATATCTAACACTTAAACTACTTTTATATACCTAAAATAGGGGGAAAATAACATTAAGGGGCCCCTGGCCCATTCGGTGCAAGAGTTCAATTTCACAAACCTGTTCATTTTAGTTCATTTTTATTGTGGTTATATTTCTCAAGCTCTTTAAAAAGTAAATAGGAAAAATATCTTAAACATATACGGAAAAAGATATTTGGGGCCCCGGCCCCGAAGATATTGGCATTAAAAGTTCAGTGTCTATAGTATTTTAATATAGGCTTCCAAGTTTTTGTATGCAAAGTTTGGTGAAGATCTATTCATTTACTAAGTAGCTAACGTAGAAACTAATTTTTATATAGCTCATATAAGATCAAAACGACATTAAGGGCCCCAGGGCCCATTCTGGGCAAGATATAAAGTTCAAATCACCTGTTCATTTCAATTAGTATAATAATTGATACATGTGTCATAATTTGTCAAGATTGCCTAAAAAATTAGGCTATATTCCTAATTTTAAAAAAAAACAAACAAAACAAATCAATTTTATGTTAAAAATGCATGTGAAACCATCACAATAATCGATTTTAAAAATGGCCTATGTTAATCCATCATCAAGGGAATGAACATAACATATTAAATTCGCAATACAAAATAATTAAGCGTTTTCAGGATAACTTTATTTAGTTTAATCTACTTATGTTAATAAGTCTGGTAGCCTAAGTTTAAATAGTATAAGTGTATAGGTTATGTAAAAGACAACAGCTTATGTAAAAGACAAACAAAATATAAATGTTATATTAATAGGACACAGCTAAATTTAAGATGCGTACACGAAAATGTGCGCACTGTAAACAGGCGATAAAAGATTTTAAAACGTGCACCGCTAAAAATGAAGCCTTGAAAAAAATACTGACACAATTATTACATAAATAGGTTTTTCATTAAATGTCGAGTTATGGCATAGAAAATAATTAAAACAAATTCGCAATTAAATTTAAACGTGTAAACAATTAAATCTAATGCATCGTGTGGCAGTTGTAATTAAATATGTTTACGTGTCTATCTAATATATAGAAAGTAACAGTAAAGAAAATGACAATTCTTTGTACTACACAGCTCAAATTATGAAGCGTACACGAAAATGCGCGCACCGTAATTAGACATTATAATATTTTTTCAAATGCGCACGGCTGAAAATAAAGTATTGGCATTTGGGAAAAAAACATCACCAAAAGTAACTCGCTTTGAATGGCATTTGAACGTCCGCGTAAATTTGTTCAATACAGAAATGAGGTTAAATTTTTTATTCTTTGTCTCTGCATTTTCTTATTATTTAATTTACGGCATTCGGGCAAAAGGGACAATTACAAAAACTAACTTAAAACCACCTTCAGGGTAAAAGGAACCGTCCTGCCAAATTTGGTCCCCGTCCGTCATTTGGTTTTTCCGTGATTGTCTAACAGAAAGTCGAAAAGTGAAACATACAAACATACAAACATACAAAGATACAAACACCAACTGAGCTTTATATATTAGATATATAAAATATATACGTTATATTTTTTATTGCTATTGTACTCAAGCTATATTTCTCAGTATCGTGTAAAATTAAAGAGGTAATGCAATTAATAACGTTCAGTTAAAAAGAAATTTGGGGCCCCTATCTCCGAGGGAATGGACATTAGGAGTTAAGTGCCCTATAGTAATGTAATATAGGCTGTAAAGTTTTTATATACTAAGTTTGGTCAAAATCCAGTTATTTTTGCACTATTTAATACTTAAACTAATTTTTTTATCTAGCCAATATAGGAAACATAAACGAAATTAAGGGGCCCCCGGGCCTATTCGGTGCGAGATGTCAATTTCAAAAACCTTTTCATTTTAATTTAGTTTCATCATGGATATATATTTCTCAAGATCGTTAAAACGTGAATGGGGAAAATATCTTAAACATATACGAAAAAACATATTTGGGGCCCCCGGCCCCAAAGAAATTGATATTAGAAGTTATGTGCCCTTAAGTATTTTTATATGGGATACCAAGTTTTTGAAAACAAATTTTGGTTAAGATCCATTCATTCACTTATTACCTAATGCATAAACTAAATTTTAAAGAGCTTATATTAGCAAAAAACGACACTAAGGGCCCCAGGGCCAATTATTTTCAAGACATAAATTTAAAAAACACCTGTTCGTTTCAATATGGATAATAATGGATGCATCTATCATTATTTTTCAAGATCTTTAATAAATATATGGGAAATAAATTCTTAAAAGTTGAAGAAAAATTGCATTTTGTGCCCCAGGCCCGAAGGAATGGTCATTAGGAGTTTATTGCCCTATAGTATTTTAGTATTGGCTGTCAAGTTTTTATATACAAAGTTTAGTTAAGATCCATTCATTTACTCAGTAGCTAACGCATAAACTAATTTTTATATATCTTATATTAGCAAAAAAAAGACATTAAGGGCCCCAGGGGCCCATTCAGTGCAAGCTATAAAGTTCAAAAGCCCTGTTCATTTCAATTTTTATAATAATAGATACATGTGTCATTATTTGTCAAGATTGTTAATGACTGAATGGTGAATAAAATCTTAAACGTTTAAGAAATGTGAATTTTTGGGCCCCCAGCCCCAAAGGAATGAATATTAGCAGTTTAGTGCCCTATAGTATTTTAATATTGGCTATCAAATTGTCACATACAAAGTTTGGATAAGATCCAACAATTTACACAGTAGCTAGCGCTTAAACTAATTTTTATATAGCTCATGTAAACAACAAATGACATTATGGGCCCCCGGTGCCCCAAGAGTGTTAAATTTAGAAAAAAAAGTTGCCAGTTACCATCCCAGGTGGGTACTCAACAGTCTCCAAAAATTTCACGACGATCGGATGAATAGTTTAGTCAGCTATAAAGGACATGCACACACACAACACACAGACATACTTTGATTTATATATAATAGATATAAGAAAAAAAGACATTTAGGGCCCCTGGGCCCATTTGGTGATAGATGTAAATTTCAAAAACCTTTTCATTTAATTAAGTTTCCTCATAGATATATTCCTCAAAATCGTGAAAAATTGAATAGGGGAAAATACATTAAACATATACGAAGAAAAGACATTGGGGGCCCCCGGCCCCGAAGGAATGGACATTTGAAGTTATGTGCCCTATAGTATTTTAATATGGGCTACCAAGTTTTTGTATTGAAATTTTGGTTTAGATCCATTCATTTACTCAGTAGCTAACGCATAAACTAGATTTTATATATCTCACTAGCAGACCCGTCGTGCGTTGCAACGATCTCAGTAAAAATGAATAAATTTAAAGAAACCAATGAGTGGTATGTTTAAAAACAATTCTGAAGAAACCTTCGTGGAAGTGTGAAAAAAAATTCCAAGTTTCATAGCAAACGGATAAATAAATTAATAATTAAATAGCGTACAAAAGAAGAAACGATATTAAGGGTCCCCGGCCCCAAAATGAGTGATAATATAGTTTTTTTATTGCCATTGTACTCAAGCTATATTCCTCAATATCATGTAAAATTGAATAGGGAATACAATGATTAAAGTTCAGTAAAAAGACTTTGGGACCCCCAGTTCCGAAGGAATGGAAATTAAGAGTTCAGTGCCCTATAGTAATATAGGCTCTTAAGTTTTTATATTCTAAGTTTGGTCAAAATCCAGTTATTTTCTCATTATCTAACGCTTAAACTACTTTTTATATACCTAAAATAGGGGGGAAAATAACATTAAGGGGCCCCCGGCCCATTCAGTGCAAGAGGTCAAATTTCAAAAACCTGTTCATTTTAGTTCATTTTTATTGTGGCTATATTTCTCAAGATCTTTAAAAAGTAAATAGGAAAAATATCTTAAACATATACGAAAAAAGACATTTGGGGCCCCGGCCCCGAAGATATTGGCATTAGAAGTTCAGTGTCTATAGTATTTTAATATAGGCTACCAAGTTTTCGTATGCAAAGTTTGGTGAAGATCTATTCATTTACTAAGTAGCAACGTAGAAACTAATTTGTATATAACTCATATAAGATTTTTTAAAACGACATTAAGGGCCCCAGGGCCCATTCTGTGCAAGATATAAAGTTCAAAACACCTGTTCATTTCAATTTGTATAATAATTGATACATGTGTCATAATTTGTCAAGATTGTTAATGACTGAATGGTGAATAAAATCTTAAACGTTTAAAAAATGTGAATTTTTGGGCCCCCAGCCCCAAAGGAATGAATATTAGCAGTTTAGTGCCCTATAGTATTTTAATGTTGGCTATCAAGTTGTCACATACAAAGTTTGGTTAAGATCCAACAATTTACACAGTAGCTAGCGCTTAAACTAATTTTTATATAGCTCATATAAGCAACAAATGACATTATGGGCCCCCAGTGCCCCATGAGTGTTAAATTTAGAAAAAAAAGTTGCCAGTTACCATCCCAGGTGGGTACTCAACAGTCTTCAAAAATTTCATGACGATCGGATGAATGGTTTAGTCAGCTATAAAGGACATGCTCATAACCAACACACAGACATACTTTGATTTATATATATATATATATATATATATAGATATAAGAAAAAAAGACATTTAGGGGCCCCTGGGCCCATTCGGTGATAGATTTAAATTTCAAAAACCTTTTCATTTTAATTAAGTTTCCTCATAGATATATTTCTCAAGATCGTGAAAAATTGAATGGGGGAAAATACATTAAACATATACGAAGAAAAGACATTTGGGGCCCCCGGCCCCGAAGGAATGGACATTTGAAGTTATGTGCCCTATAGTATTTTAATATGGGCTACCAAGTTTTTGTATTCAAATTTTGGTTAAGATCCATTCATTTACTCAGTAGCTAACGTATAAAACTAATTTTTATATATCTTATATAAGCAAAAAAAGACATTAAGGGCCCCGGGGCCCATTCAGTGCAAGATATAAAGTTCAAAACACCTGTTCATTTCAATTTGTATAATAATGGATACATGTGTCATTATTTGTCAAGATTGTTAATGACTGAATGGTGAATAAAATCTTAAACGTTTAAGAAATATGAATTTTTGGGCCCCCAGCCCCAAGGGAATGACTATTTGCAGTTCAGTGCCCTATAGTATTTTAATGTTGGCTATCAAGTTGTCACATACAAAGTTTGGTTAAGATCCAACAATTTACACAGTAGCTAGCGCTTAAACTAATTTTTATATAGCTCATATTAGCAAACAAATGACATTATGGGCCCCCGGTGCCCCATGAGTGTTAAATTTAGAAAACAAAGTTGCCAGTTACCATCCCAGGTAGGTACTCAACAGTCTCCAAAAATTTCATGACGATCGGATGAATAGTTTAGTCAGCTATAAAGGACATGCACACACACACACACAGACATACTTTGATTTTTATATATATATAGATGGGAAAAACCCAAAATCTCTTAGCTTTTTTAATTAGGGCTGGTATTGATTTAACTTTTTTGTTTGATTATACCTGAAAAAATTAATTGATTAATTGCCATTAATTTTAACGCATACATAAATACAACTGAAAACCTCGAGGGAAATAAGAAAAACAGGTAAATGACATTGTTTGTTTTAAGGAGTTATTTCCTATGTCATTTTTCGCCATGTTTGTTTACGTTTACACGTCTAAATAAATTAATTAAATTACGCCGGAAAAGTTTGTAGGTAAAAAAAAATAATAATGATTATTATTTATTTATTAATAAATTGGAAAAAATTAAATTTAAAAAAAAATTTGAATCTGTAAAAATAATTTTAATCGTTTAAAATTTTTAAGGATTAAACGATTAACCGCAGCCCTATTTTTAAAAAAAATATATTATTTATATTGCAGATTTTTGAATTGTTACTTCCTTGTTTCTATTACGATTTGTTATCTTTTTACAATAGATTGTCTGAATATGTCCATTCTTTGAACAATTCCTACACATGGTATCTTTGAAATACCATTCTGAACGTTTATGTTTTTTTCCACAATAGTGGCAAGGAGGGTGTGCATCACTCTTGGGAGTTTTTTAAATAAAAATTTGTAAAGGAAATTTGATCTTCTGTATCTAAATTTAGATGAATGGATGTTGAGTCTTTTGAAGCTTGTTACAACAAATGAGATCATGAAGAAGTGACTGCATTGAAAAGGATTTTGGACGAACCAGAAATTTAAAAACATAATTTTGAATAAATGAATGTAAATATGTATGTATGTAATGCTTGGCTATATGTTTAACTCAAATCCAGATACAACTATGAAGTAAAAAAAAACCACACCATGTTCACTAATAACACAATCAAATGCTTCATAGTTTAGAATCTCACAAAATTTAAACTTTCAAAAGTTACAAACAATTGTGCTTCTCGTCCTCTCCCGCAACAAATTTCTTCCGAATAAAGTCAGAATAAAGTCATGGTTCAGTGACTTAATTGCTCAACATGTCTCACAAACAAAGAATGGCATGCTTCAATGGTTTAATTGCTACCCATGTGTCACGGCAATCACTATCCACCCAATTTTCTGTCCCTTTTCATTAATAATTGCATCTTATGGGACATGTTATGTATGTTTTCTGTCCCCATAGCGGGACCTCGTATGTATATTTATCGTACCCCCTACTGGGACCGGTTATAACCACCAGTTAATGGGTTACAAATTATTATATTCATAATCATAACATAATCATCGGCAAAATTTTCATGAATCAAAAATTTCATCATCATAACATATAATAACTACATATTATCAATGTTATACCAAATGCCTGAGGGCTCCAATGGCACCAAAAATGTTATGATTACATAATCAAAAATGTGTCGTGCACATAAGAATTGCCTTATCAATTCATATAATAGTAATACTGGGAATTGGTCGCTCAGACCCCCCAAGTAAATACAAAAATACATTATCATAACTCCTCATAGTTATCAACAAATAGCAGCATCATCATCCTAATCAAAACATTATCATCATAACAACATCTCTTATCATAAAAATTTGGACTGAGTCTCCAGTGCACAAAATTTCTTATATGATCAACACATTTTTTTATGAACATACGAACCACTTTATTTCATTTCATAATGATACTGGTACAAGGTCACTCAGACCCCAACTGCAATCCCAAAAATATTATTCTTATTGTATTCAACCGCTCAAAACCTGGTAGCCTTAATTTGGACTTATTTCTATCAGTCTATGTCTGTCCCACTACCACTGTCTGCTCAGTACGTCAGCCAATGTATTATCAGCCCCTGGGATCGGTCTGATAGTAAATTTGTATTCTTGTAATGTTAACGCCCATCGTGCCACGCGGTTATTAATGCTCTTGGATGTCTGTAACACCGTCAATGGTTTGTGGTCCGTCTCGATAGTAAAGTGATTACCAAAAAGGTATCTTGAGAATTTTGTAATCGTCCATACTACCCCCAAACATTCCTTTTCAATTACTGAGTATCGGGTCTCCCGGGGTAATAGTTTCCTGCTTACGTACGCTATCGGGTGTAATAATCCCTCCCGTTCTTGCATTAAGCATCCCCCTATAGCGGACTCGCTCGCGTCTGTTCTGATTACAAACTCACGATTTATCTCTGGCAGTATAAGGATTGGTTGTGTAGATAGAGCCTTTTGGATCTTTTCTAGTGCTTCTCTACATGTGCTAGTCCATTGTACTTTTTCTGGTTTTCCTTTCTTTGTTAGATCTGATAGACTGGCCGATATATCTGCGAAATCCGGAACAAATTTTCTATAATAACTGATCAGCCCCAATAAGCTCCTCACTTGTTTCTTGGTGTTCGGATGTTTGATATTTAATATTTTACTTGTTATACTGGCGTTAGGTCTCTGTGTACCTCCTCCGACTAAATGACCCAGAAACTCTATTTCTGCAAACCCGATTTCCATTTTTGTTGGCCTAGCTGTCAACCCCGCAGTTTTCAATCTGTTTAGTACCTGATCCAATGTATGATTATGTTCTGTTATGGATCTTCCAAACACGCAAATGTCATCAAAAAAACTGACCACGTTTTTTTGATCACCTAAGACTCGACGCATGCCTCGTGCGAATGTCGCTGGTGCGTTACACAGCCCGAATGGCATGTATTTAAACTGATACAATCCTAAGTCAGTTTGAAAAGCAGTATATTTCCTCGAGTTTATTTCTACCGGTAATTGCCAATAACCTTTCACTAAGTCAATTTTTGAGAAATACTTAGCTTGTCCTAATTGAATAAATAAATCTTCCTGATTGGGTATTGGTTCTGCGTCTGTTATCGTTATAGCGTTTAGTTTCCTGTAATCAATGCAGAAACGTGTGGAACCGTCTTTTTTCTTAACTAGGACTATTGGCGAGGAGTAGGGTGAAGTTGACTTTTCTATAATGCCCTCCCCTTCCATTTGCCGAATTTCCTTAATTATCTCTTGCTTTGCTGAAAAGGGTATAGGATATGGTCTCAGACAGATTGGTTTTTCTGTGTTTAACTCAATAGAGTGAGCTACTACCGTGGATTTTCCTGGTGTGTTAGTTATAACGTTAGCGTATTTATCTAGTATCCTTTCTATTTGTTCTCTTTCATACTTTTTGAGGTGGGGGTTAATTCTTACATCTTTCATCGATTCCTTAACCCCGCTCGCCTGTGTTGGCAACGAACTAATGTTTCTGCTTTCATTTTCTGTCTCGCTATCTTCTATCACGACGGCGTAAGCCGTGTTTTTCGCACTGCTGTTTGTAATAGGGTGATTGGTACATGTCTCAGTATGCTTTTGACTTGATTCTTCCCTACTATGATATTCCTCTAGCAAGTTTATGTGATATGTTTTCCTTTTTCCCTTTTCCAGGATTACATAATTACAATCCCCTACTTTTTCTACGACCTTATATGGTCCATGCCATCGGGATCTTTGTAGTTTACTACCCGCCGATGCTTTCATCACAACCACACGACTTCCTACAAGAATCTCTCGTTTTCTGGCTCTACGATCATAGAGTAGTTTTTGTTTTTCTTTTGCTGCTTTCAAGTTTTTACTCGCCTGTGTGCCACTTACTCGTAATCGATCTCTTAATTTATTTAGGTATTCGTGTGGCTTTTGTCCCTCTATCCTTTCATTACTCCCATCGAAAATATTTCTCAGGATATTTATGGGCCCTCTTACTTTGCGTCCGAACATTAGTTCGAATGGTGAAAACCCTGTTGATTCATGCTTCCCCTCCCGATAAGCGAATAGTATCCCTTGTACGTGGTCTTCCCAGTCTTTCGGTTGTTCCAATGATGCTTTGATAAGTAACGTCTTGAGCGTACCATTAAACCTTTCCACCATTCCGTTGCTCTGCGGGTGTAAAGGAGTGCTGAACCGTTGGGTGATTCCCATTAGCTTACAAACTTGGGCCATTAAGTCGCACCTAAATTGGGTGCCGTTGTCTGATAAAATTTCATCCGGTAAGCCCATTGTCGTAAACATGCCGAGAAGTGCTTCCTGTATTTCCTCGGCGTCAATCTTTTTTAATGGTTTAGCCTCTGGCCATCTGGTCGCTGTGTCCACCAGTGTGAGAATATACTTATACCCTTTCCGTGATGTAGGTATTATTGGTCCGATAAGGTCGACAGCAACCTTACTCCATGTTTTTGTTATTAGTTCCATGTCTCCTAACGGGGCAATCCCTCCGGCGCTTTTTTTTACTTTTTGGCATGCATCACATGTTCTACAGTGATGACGTACGTCACTGGCTATACCCGGACACCAGAATTCTTTAAGCACTCGCTCCTTGGTGCGAGCTATCCCCATGTGTGCAGATAAACTATTATCGTGGGCTATCTCCAATATGTTTTTTCTTAATACTTTCGGTGCAACCAATTGTTCCTGACTAATATTAGGGTTGATTTGTGTGTCATTATACTCTCTCATTAGTAGTCCTCTCTTGTATTTAAATAATGACTTTTCCGTCCCCTTCATACTCCTTTTTTTCGCATGCTCGTGTATTCGTCTTAACGTGACGTCTTCGGCTTGTAATCTTTTGTAATCCTCTGGCTGTATATTAAGCTCCGTGAGGTGTCTTTTCACTGTACTACTGTACTGTTTTGGTTTTTTTTTCTGTGCCCTCGTCGTTACCACCCCTGCTACTACTTCTGTACCGATGTTTTCTATTTTGTACCCTTTCGAACTATGCTCCTTAGTTATTTTTGTAAATCTATGGCTGTCTTCAACACCCCTGGTCTCGTCGTTACGAGGTTTAAGCCCTACGCTCTCGTGATGATCTTGATATCGGGATGGCTAGTACGGCCAGTTCGTTGATGTGTTTTTCGTCGTTTCTCCTTTAGTGACGTGTCTTGATGCACTGCGTTGACTCTAACCGATGGCTCGGTTTTTCGACGGGGCCCCCACTGTGGCGGAGTCAAAATACACAAACAAATTGTGCAATGAAAACAATAAATTTGAGCTTTATTTTTAGACTGATGTACGTATTTATGACAGTGATCTTGGTAAACCATGTTTATACCTCATACCAAAAATACAGAAGCTGGGAAACCCTGGAAGACCAATTGTCTCCGCCTGCTCTTGTCCTACTGAATTAATTTCAGATTTTTTGGATACTGTTTTTCAACCTATTGTTGCTAATTTACCATCTTTCATTAAGGACACTAGCCATATGTTAAAATCTCTGGATTCCTTGGTTTTACCCAATGAAGATCATTTACTATTTACAATGGACGTTTCTTCATTGTACACGTCTATTCCTTCTGCCGATGGCCTCTCTGCAATCTCATTTTTTCTCAACAAGAAGGCAAATCTCAAGATCCCCGCAAGTGCCATACTACGATTAACTGAGCTGGTCCTAAATTTAAACTCGTTTGAGTTCAACGGACAGTTTTTTGATTAAATTAGTGGAGTTGCTATGGGAACGAAAATGGGACCAAGTTATGCATGCATATTTATGGGCCATTTGGAACACCTATGGAGTGAAAATTACAAAGGTATCTCTCCAGAGTACTACAGGAGATACATTGACGATTGCATTGGAATTACAAAAATGAACATGCAACAATTGCAAAGTTTTATTGACTTCGTCGGTAACTTCCATTCTTCGATCAAATTTACTTCAACAATCCATAGAAGTGCTGTTAATTTTTTGGATATACAAATTAAATTGAAAGAAAATAAAATATCCACATCAATTTTTTACAAGTCTACAGACAGCCATAGTTTCCTTATGTATTCATCGTCCCATCCTGAATCTTGTAAGAGCTCTATCCCATTTTCTCAACTATTGAGACTTAAAACACTCTGCAGTGATGAGGCAGACTTTTTGGAGAAAAGTACTGAAATGCTGGATTTTTTTCGAAGAAGGTCATACCCGGAAACAGTTTTAATATCCGCTGTCAATCGAATTAAAGGCATGACCAGACAGGATACATTTAAATCATCTGTTTCTGATCAATGTGATCGATCAAAATTTATTTTAGCTTTTCATCCTCATAATTTTAAAGTCCGCCAGGTGATTCTCAAAAACCGACCAATCCTTATGGCTGACCTTCTAACTCAGCAGGTCTTCAAAAAACCTCCTATTTTTGCTTTCCGGAGAGATAGAAGCCTCAGAATTATTCGTGTAAGAAGTCACCTTCCCACAATGAACGCACATATTGGAACAAAAGGTTGCAACCGTAACCGTTGCAATACTTGTCCATATGTGATGGAAATTAACAACATTTCTTTCCCTCTTGAAAAATTCTTAATAAAAGATGGATTCACTTGCACAAGTCGCAACGTGATTTATGCAATTCTTTGCAAGAGGTGTAATAAAATTTACGTGGGTGAGACTGGTCGTCATCTTGGAGATCGGTTTAGAGAACACCTGTATAATATAAATAAACAGGCTCAATGTCCTGTTTCTAAACATTTTAACAGTGTTGACCATAACGGCATATCAGATATTGCAGTAACTGGTATTTTATATGCAAGCAATACCCATGATAGAGTCCACATGGAAAATAGACTCATAAAAAGATTTGGTACGTTGGCTCCATATGGAATTAACCAAATTCATAATTTTACTTAACTGCATAATCTTGTTCCCGTTGTGGTTTTTACTGTAACTTTGGATACTTCCCCCTTTTTGCTATATCCTGTGTCCATGTTTGTTTTTGTTTTTCCTTTCTTTTTATTTAACATAAATATTTTAAAATACAATATGTTTTAAGAATATTATTATTACTTATGTAAGTATTGTAAGAATGTATTTTATGTTGTACTGATGAAGGCATTAGCCGAAACGTTTACTGTCGTATCAGTCTAAAAATAAAGCTCAAATTTATTGTTTTCATTGCACAATTTGTTTGTGTATTTTGTATTTTATTTAAAAGCTTTATTGCAGTCCCATTCTATATGATGAAAATGGAGAGATGTTTGCAAACTTCTGCAAATTCAATGAGCTGGTGATTGGAGGCACCATCTTC